>JAUCBJ010000447.1:0-31231 GCA_032718475.1 Nemertoderma westbladi | reverse complement strand
CGTTTGAATTTGTTCGTTAACGTTCGAATTTGTAAGACTCTGATTTAAGACCTGAGGCACTCCCCACAGCCACAGCCACAGCCACAGCCACAACCACAGCCACAGCCACAACCACAGCCACAGCCACAGCCACAGCCACAGCCACAGCCACAGCCACAGCCACAGCCACAGCCACAGCCACAGCCACAACCACAGCCACAACCACAGCCACAGCCACAGCCACAGCCACAACCAGTATTGTCATCAATGGCTTCTGGCTGTGGGTGTTGTGGCTGTCATTAATTAATGCATTAATTAATGGTCGTTCAGTGTCTGTGGTTGTGGCAATGCTGGTTGTGGCTGTGGCTGTGGTTGTGGCTGTGGTTGTGGCTGTGGTTGTGGCTGTGGTTGTGGCTGTGGCTGTGGCTGTGGCTGTGGCTGTGGCTGTGGCTGTGGCTGTGGCTGTGGCTGTGGCTGTGGCTGTGGCTGTGGCTGTGGTTGTGGCTGTGGCTGTGGGGAGTGCCTCAGGTCTTAAATCAGAGTCTTACAAATTCGAACGTTAACGAACAAATTCAAACGTTACTGTTCCACCTTGGTGTAGTGGTTGCTTTGAATTCACATCTCCAATAGGTCGTGGGTTCAATCCTCACATGGCGTTTGGGTATTGCCTTTGTTGTTGAGCTAATATGCGCGTGGACTGCTTCATAAAGTACAATATGAAAGAATGCAAACTATTGCAAGAGCAGATGTTTATTCTAATTTCTTGGACGAATTGATGTAATAACGAAGCTATAGGTTTGAATAATTTAAACTCTATCGCAGGTCCCATTCACGCGTTGACATACAGTATAGGATTCGATGTTTGGATTAGTTATGCTACGGCTAATAAGATCCCAACCAGCCATAGATTATTGAGGGATGACTCGGGGCCAAACTGGGGCCACTTTATTTTTGGGTGAGGGTAATTTATGTTTTGGGCCCCGCTCGTGTCTTTATATTTAATTCTACCTTTACCTACTGTATGGCAAAAATAATACAAATGTATTGTATATTATATTGCACAGTGCCTATTGTGTTGTATATTTCATTTGTTATAGTACAATTTATTCATTTCGCGTCCCTATCTGATTGATTTGTATCAAATTAAATTGCCTTTGGCAACATTATTTGATACAAATCGATTGATTAAACAATTAATTAATTGTTTAATCGACCAATTAATTAATTGATTAATTAATTAATGACCTACTTAACACCCAAGGTGCGAAGTAGGTCCAACTGTCGCCGAGGATGGGTTCATCATACCGCGCATCAATGACATATAGTCCATTCTTACCGGTGTAGGCTATTCGATCTTGTTTAAGCAACGCCTGCCAATGTTTACAGTTTATAGTCTTATGTGTGCCGAACCTATGCAATTGGCATTTGTATTCGGGATTGTAGCGTTCCTTATATAGCGCTTCACGTATTGCGCTTAGATTCATATCTAGTGGTTTAGTGTTTTGGTTACTTGGACTCGGCCTACTGGGGGTATTGGGTTTGTATTTGTTGGTGTTGTTACTTTGTTTCTGTCCCTGCCACGGTGTGGCTCTACTCCCAGCTCCTGTGGACTTGTAGTCCCCTGTGTGGCCGCATACGGTAGTGACTGCCTCACCTTCGGAAGTGCATTCGCCGCACTATGTTCGGGTTTAGGTCGGCTGTATTCCGTTTTCGGTACCTTCCTAGACTGTCCTCACTATAGACTGGATCCGTTATTAGCTCCGCCTCGTAGTTAAGGAAGTTCGACATCTCCTCCAACCCTGGCTCCGCACCTTTCTTTTCTCGAGTGGAGAAAGCGATCTTTCTCCATTTGTTTCCTTAACCAAATCGGTAGTGCCTGCGCTATCGTGGTGATGTTGTTTGATGCATTGAGTTCGTAAGGTGCATCTAGAGTCTTTAACACTATTAGCGCTTTCTCTACTTTGTTAGCGAAAGTCTTGATGCTAACGGGGTTATCTGCGAGTCCGCCTGATGTTATTCCCCTTAAGGTTTGTCGGATAATCTTCGCAGGATGGCCAAATTCCCTGTCCAGGGCTCTCCATGCGGTCGTGAATCCTCCTTCAATACCTTGGTATTGCCTCACGATGTCGTAAGCTGGCCCCCCTGTATAGACTTGTAGGTATTTAAGGCACTCCGCCTGCGTGAGATTTTTTGTCAAAATCTCGTTGCTGTACATCCTCCGGAACTGTAGATATTCTTCCGGCTTGCTACCATCAAACTTGAAAGGCTCCATGGGTGGCAGCTCAATTCTAGTTTTCAGCGCGTCGATGAGTGTTGCCATTCCCATCGCTTGAACTTCCAGCGCGCTCGACGGTAGGGATGCAGGCTCCTTCAATGTTGGTTGTGCTTCGCCTCTCGGGTTCGTCGACTTTCCCTGAGTGGGATATATCATCGGGGGTAGCGGTCCCCTCCATATCTCTGTGTCACACGATTTATTTGGGTCTGAGGGGGTCGGGGTTTTTGTTTTTGGTTGTGTGTATTGCAGATACAGTAATGGGGGAATGTCACCCTGCCCCCCCCCCCCCCCCCCCCACCCACGATGTTATATTTGGTACTGGGGTAGATGTCATTATATTGGGGCCCATACACCTATCTGCAATACCCCCCCCCCCCTCCCCTGGGTATGTATTGTATCCCTGCATATTATAGTCATACTGGTGTGCAGGTACCGGTATAGGCCTAGCAGGTTCTTGCCTACTCACCGGTATGTAAGCCGCGACCTCCGGGTCCAATCCCGGCATTCGCGCTACCCTATCGCCTACACTATCTCTCCCAGCATGGCCTATAGTATGTGCAGTAAGACCTACAGTATGTCCTGCAGTCTGCCTGTGTCCCTCCGGATCGAAGTTTAATCTTCTCGAATATTCCGAGAACTCCTCCCCGCGACTACCATATCCTCGATCGGCAGCTACATTCCGACGGGAAGTTTCCCTCGATCCCTTCCTCTCTTTTCCTCCTCGTATCGGTACACTCTGTACCCCTCTCCCGGTGTGTGGTATATTTCGCCAGGTTGTGTTTCTCCGGGGCGACGGCAATCTCCCGAAGTACGACCCCACCGGCTCTCTCTCTCTAGTTCGACTATCGACGGTTCGCTGTCCGTCCAGTCTCGACGTCTCTGGTTGCCCGTAGCAACATTTCCTCCTTCCTCCTCACTTCTTCTGGTTTCAGCGTTATGTCCTCCTTCATGAGGTCTCGTATCGACCTCCCGGATGAACTCTACTGTCCTCCTTCCGTCTTCCGAGTGGGCTCGACGTTTTCTCGTTTGGCCGCTTACGGCACCAACGTCCCTCCCTCTGCCCGGTTGTACGGCCTCGCGGATATTCGTTGCCCTCCTATTATCCTCCGTCGTCGGGTGCCAAGGTTCACTTAACTCACCGCGCGCATTTCCTGCCGACGCTCTGTGGGGCATCTTTCCTCCGCCCCCCCCCCCCCCCCCTACCTCGTCGTTAGCCCACTTAATCTGGTTGTCGGTGGGGTGCCCATAGCCCCCCCCCCCCCCCCCCCCTCCCACGCCACCCGTCACATCTTCTCACTTCGCCCCCATGCCCATGTTCCCTCCAGTCGACACGTTAGTTCTATTCTCCCTGGGTTCATTCGCCTGCGTTTCTCCCTGCGCAACCGCGTGGCCTTGTAGGCCCCCGCTAGGCGAATTACCTGTTTCCCCAATGTTTGTATTAATTATACCGCCACTAGCCTCACCCTGTTGATTTATTACGTTATTATTAGCATTATTTTGATTAATTTCACCGGGATTATTTATAATATTATTATTTGACTGTACACCGGTTATTATTTAAATTATTTTGGTATTTGGTGCACCAATATTTACATTATTATTTAAGTTATTTTCTTCACTGTTATTATTTGTTATATCATTATTTAAATCATTTGCTGTTCCAGTATCAACATTATTTCCTGCTAGAAATATTTCGTTACTATTAGGGTTATCTACTACGGTACTATTAATATTAACGTTTTCATTAAATGTATTGTCATTACCCCCCCCCCCCCCCCCCCCCATCCGTCCGGTCACACCAGTTCTGGGTCTGTCGTCCGGTACCTGTAAGTGGGGTATTAACAAAGGTTTCCATCACCCCTGCTTCCTCATAAATCTTCCCGAACCAGCCTCGCTCTCTGATAAACCCAGATTTGCCAGTTCTAATTGGCGTTTTTGCTTCGCCTGATACTGCATTAACGCATAATCATCCTCATACTGGTAATGCATATCATCATCCCTCATACGTTTACCAGCCCTCTCTCTCTCTCTGTCCTCTCTAATACTCTGATCAGCTAACTATGCCTCCCTCGCCTCCCACTCTCTACGCTCGTTCGCTTCTCTCTCAATCCTCTCAGCTCTTCTTGCTTCTCGCTCCTTACACTCGTTTTCCTCTCTCGCCTCCCGCTCCTTGCACTCGTTTTCCTCTCTCGCCTCCCGCTCCTTGCACTCGTTTTCATCTCTCGTCTCCCGCTCATCACGCTCTTTGCGCTCATTCATTTCTCTCTCCACCCGCTCTCTATAGTTTCTCGCCACCCTCTCGGCCCTCTCTTTACACTCTCTCGCTAGTTCCCTTCCCTTTCTAGTAACGCAGTCCCCTCATCCAGCTGTCTCTCTAGTTCCTTTTGATCCAGCGCAACTATGTCTAGCTGACACGCCAGATCTATCTCTAACACCATTCTTGCTTTCACGGAGGATGTAGCGGACTTTTCGGTTGCAACAGACTCCCATCGCCTGTTCTAATTTTCCCATGCTTACTAGCATTCCTACTAACTGACGACACCGAATCTTCGGGGTTAACCTCGGGTTCGGTGTCGTGCGGGTCCGCCCATCCCACTAACTTAATCCCCCTCGCATCTACTAGATAGGGCCCTATGTACACCTGTACACCGGCCCACTGTACTTCCTGGTGGCGTTGTACCCTCGTCGTAGGCGATTGCTCGTCCCGACGTCTTCCTCCTGGACTTGACCTTCCCTCCTCGCCCAGCGCCGTACCGTCGGCACCACCGTTGCCGTTCCGGTGGGCCAGTCGCCGCCTTTGGCCACTGGTTGGCCGGCGACTTCGGTACCTCGTTCGCCACTGTGATCTCGCATCGACTCGCTCCCCTCTCCTCCTCGTACTCGACCGCTCTCCTCAACGACTGGAGTGTCCCTCATTGGCTCATTGGCGAATCTGGTGTGGCGGGCCGGTACCGCCTCGTCGCTGCTTCCCGAATCGTTTCGTCTCTGTCGCTCAGGGTTCGCGGCAGACTTCCGCCCCTCTCTGAACCCTGGGGCATTCGTTGTTCGCTCATTGTTGGTGCGGGCTGTGGTCACAGTTTATTTCTTTTCTACGGATGGTATTAACTTGCTCGGCAGTTTTTAACTGTGACGGGACCTAGGAGATGGTTGCTAAACCCCGACTTGTGTGTTGTTTTGGTATTATACGCGTCGCCACATCTGTAGGCTGCTGAAAGGATGTGGTCTGGATATTGCCACCGAAGGCCGTTGGAATAACTGAGTTTTTAGTGCCAGTTCTTATAATCACAGAACATAATAATAGCACAGTCAGAATATAATAGCACGGTAATGACGACGACGATTAAAAACCGTTCCGGTCTCACAACTCTACAGATACCAACTGAATCATAATCCACAAGTACAACGGTTATATTGTTAACACATATTAATCACTGCTACTGTATTGAGCGGCCTGGCCAATAGATGCGTTCCAAACACCTGTTTTCCCCTCCCATCATTGGCTAACCCGATTAATTTCCTTCTCGCCACTCCCTGCTGCCACTATCCCCACGTGCTAGCCCCTTTGTCCCTTTGAGATGGTTTATGACCTCTCAACTTTCTTTTGTGGCTGGCAATGTGTATCGCCTAAGTTGGTTATTAGGTGACATAATTATTGGTAATGTCACCTTCCCAACTATAATTGGTAAAATGCCACTTCGCCCATTTTCCGCTGGGTAGTGCAGGGAATTCAATCCGCTTAAATTTTTTATTTTTTTTTTATTTATCTTTATTAAGTGTTTTATAGCGCTTATTTCTGTCTGTATTCTGCTTATTTCTTTCTGTCTTATACCTGTACACATACTAATTCGTTTATTGTTTTGGTTAGATTCAGCCCTTCTGTAGCCTGTGTTTTTGGTGAAAACCTGGTATTCTTCACATGGGGGTAACTGCAAAGTGAAATATAACGGTAGAAATTCTGGTATCCTTCACATGGGGGTAACTGCAAAGTGAAATATAACGTCAGAAAGTCTGGTATTCTTCACATGGGCCAAGAAAATAACGTAATATTACTAAATTATATAATATTTATTTTATTATACTGCAAAAATCATCTGGCAAACCATACAACATAATGTTCCCTAACTTTGAAATATTCATTATTCTACCAACGATCTTGTACTTCAATAGTAACATAAAGTGTTAAATAAGAATAACTACAGCACAAAATATTAAAAAGTCCAACATTTAATTTGGAAATATATATATTAATTTCATACTTTATTATAATGTAAATGAGAACGCTGTCTCGGTGATAATTCAACTAATATGACAATTAATAATACGCGGCGTCGTAAAAAAAAAACAATTCAATTCCATTTGGGTTTGGTTTGTGTCCTAGTATGAAGGAATTTTGAGCATGTTTAGGTTCAGTATATAGGCCTACCTGTGGCTGTGACCTGTACCTGTATAATTTAATAAATACTGTCATTCAATATTATTAAGTATACGTACAGTATAAAAGATAAATTAAATAGTCTTTAAGATAATAATACACTAAAATTTATGTGGGTATTATGCAGGCTCTAAAACACGTCCCAATCATCTATGTCACTACTATTCCAATAAAAACCTGCATGAAACAGGAACACGTTACAATATGGTTTGCATCACTAGTGTAAGGACAGTATATATTAAATGTTTAGATTTACATCTTTATCAACAACTCACTCACTATATTAACTTTTTTTGTGGTGCCGGCAAAGCAAAAGGACTCTTAGTAATTTCCCATGTCTTAGTTTCTTCCTGTTGCCACGACTTATTACCGGTGACATTGGACCTCGATATGTGTTCTGTCTTTGACTGGGACCAACCGCCGGCATCTCTCATCCGAGCAGATCGGGACATCGCTTCGCTCATTAAACTCGGTCTGCTCATCATCCCGGCTAGACTCGATGTCTCAAAAGCGCTGTCAACAGATCCGGTTTCTAGAGCGGCTTCCCAAGGAGATTTCACCAAACTGACGTGATTTAAACCCTTGTTCTTTGCCAATGCATCAACCATACTTTCATTGCCAAGTTTTGGCTTCCCACCTATCTGTATTTTAGCTCCCGGGTTGTTCTTTAAAACTTCTCTCACACCTGGTGATATCTTGTTGACATTTGACTCATCTTTTACCCACTTTTCCGACTTTGTTTTCCGCTTTTGGAACATCAATGAACCGCTCCCACTTTCCGAAGAGAGATCCATGATGAGCTGCTGACAAATCTTAGGGGTAACTGTGTCGTGTTTGCAGCGCCCTGCCTTGTTGAGATCCACATCGAAATTTGTGGGAGCAATGGAGATCACTTCGCTGCTGTTTGGATTCCTGTAAGTAAATACATCTTTTTTCCTCGATTTCCAAGACGATTGGTCTTTCAGAATAGAACTAATGTCAGGCAATGGAGGTGGTGGAGGAATTGCATATTGTTTATTCTGATCATTTGAGTCCAGTTTTTCGAGTTCTTCAATATCGGACCATTTCTCAAGAAACTTCTTTGGCTCTTCCTTGTTGCGGCCAACCCCTTCCTTCGTCCATTTATTACTTTTTTCAACTCTTTTCTTAAACATTTTACCCCCAGGAGCTCCGGCATTGACCTCAGAGAATAAGGACTGCGCGATGGTTTTGCACATCTTCTTTTGCTCCTCTACTGAAGGATAATCCTCTGCCGCGTACTTTCCCACTTCCCATTTGTACTTAGTGCCTCCTGGGGAAGTCTTGGAAAGGAGATCCGAAATAGGTTTGTTTTCTTTTCCAAGCAGTATATCGCTAATGTCAGCAACATCTGGCTGCGCCTTTACATGAGGTGGGACATACGGTTTTTCAGGTGGGACATACGGTTTTTCAGGAGGTGGGACATATGCCTGCGCAGGTGGTGGGACATAGGCCTTTTCAGGAGGTGGGACATACGCTTTAGCAGGTGGAGCGGGCGGTTGTTCGGGTGAAGGTGGTTTGTAAGGTCTTGGGGGCTGAACATCATATGGCAATTTGTACGATCGATTAGGCATCGCATCTTGGTGTTCCTGGGACAACTCTATAGTAACGGATTTTCCTATTGGAACTGTGATTGAGGAAGCTTGAGGTAAACTTATCCCACTAAGTGCTTTCTCCACAGTCGCTTTTGCTTCTTGTCGCTTCAAATATTCGTCAGAACCCCTATGAACGGAAGAAGTCCAAGAGTTCTTCTCTGGTGGATACCAGTTCTGTTGAGGTTGAGGTGGGGGTGCCCAGGCGTGCTGCTGTTGAAGTTGCGGTGAATCTCGTAGCTGCTGTCGGGTATCCAATACCCAACTGCGTTCCTGAGGCGGTGGGCCCCGTGTCTGCAGCGGAGGTGCCCATCCGCTCTCGTGTCGCTCAGGGGTCCATGCACGTTTCTGGGGAGTCCATTTGCGCTCCGAATCTTTCGGTTCTTGCGGCATCCAGCCCCTGGAGGGATCCCAACTTTCTACAGGCGATTCCCACGATTCAAATATTCGCGGAGCGCCGGTTAATCTCGCGGGACCTTTGGTAGTTTCTCTTCCACGATGGGATTCGCTGTGAGAATCATCGACGCGTTTCGCTTCCGGTTGTCGTCGGACTTCCCTACTGCAATCCCGATATCTCTGTTGCTTGTCTACCTTTATGTAAAGTGTGTTGCCCGACGTACCTATTACCTTCAACGCGTTACTATGAGTCAACAACGAGGCCGTATAGCCGTTTATCTCAATGATCAAGTCTCCTTCTCGTAACCCCGCCTTCTCAGCCCCGCCTCCCCGGGTTACTATGGCAACAGTAAGAGGGACACCATGTTCCCGCCCTCCCTGCAACTGGAAACCCCAGGGACTTCCACCAACCAGGGTACACGAAATTATTTCTTCCTTCGACATAATTATGTATAAATATCAGTTTTAAAACTAGTTTCAGTTTCAACTCTTGTCCACAATATTGTGAATTATATTGAAATGCATCTCTTTGTGATGTATACTGTTATAATATTCCAATCCAATATCTTGATAAATGATAGATAACAATTTCAATTAATAAATATTTAAATTTTCACAATTTTTTCCTAGTATTTGAAATTTTGTAGTTAATGGAATATCGATACTGGGCTAAGATGCCAGGCACGTCCACTGGCACTGGACAGACATTTGGCACGCCATAATTAGGTATTATAAGACCTAATTAGGGCATTATTATTCAGGTATTATTTAATATTTAATTAGTTGTTAATAATAGGCCCTACCTAATTAAATTTGTTTCAATCTGTTGTCTCTATTGCGTCGGTGTTTGGTTGTCAGTTGATTTTGCTCTTTCGCCCATTCTGACACAGTCTAAAACTTGTTATGATACACAAAGTTGTATTTACAATAGAGGCGATAATTATTCATTTTCATTAAAATTTAATATTATTTTATTATGAATTAAATGGGGTCTGGACGCAATCAAAATCAACAGCTGATACCTGATTGGATAATGATTTTCAAAAATAAAACTGTAACCTGTTCTATTGATTTGGGGTAATAATACATTTACAAATGAATTAATATGAAATAAATATGAAATATATATAACACCCACAATAAAGTAAATACAATGATCACAAAATATTAAAAAAAACTACATATTGTATCTGAACTAACCAACACAACAACCTTAGTTCGTAACCTTTAGAATTTTGAAATCTAGGAAGTATTATTTGCCACATTATATGTGTAATGCCACCAGCTCAGGTTCAGCTAAATAAAAATATTTGCAGATATTAAATCCACTAAAGAAAACAGCAGGCAATATTTAGGTCTAAGTGTAGGACAGGAGTGATAGCCAATAGGAAGTTGATGGATGACCTTATGGCAGCAGTAAGGAAGGCAGGGAGAGGAATAAAAAGCTAATGGAAGATACAACAGTCAGCCACTCAAATAACCAATAACCAGAGTTCTGGTACTCTTAAGTTGGGGAACTGGGATTTATTGGACTTTCCTACAGACTATAAAGCAATAAATCTGAGACAATTCCAGTGGACATGGGAACATGGCTGTCTGTCTGCTTACTAGAAGCATTCATAAATAATTGGGGTTCCATCCTGAATCCAATAATTAGGGATCACTTTATTGACATTTTTGTGTAAGTAACATTAACATTATCGGCTTGTCTTTTAGTTATTTTTTACTAATATTTTTATTTTTATAACACCCATTCCCATTCCCATTAGAGGTTATTGCATCTATGTAAGTAATTTTACGCAAAATTTGGTAACTTTGTCTAGTTGTGAAACACTGGGGGCTCTAATCCGGAGGCTCCAGGTTCGATCCCTAAACGGAGCAATTCTGTTTGGGCACATTGCTTTAGTAGCATCCTAGGCTTTCATCCGAAACTGGTCGATAAATGGGAACCAAGGCAACTTCGGAAACATAACTATATATACTATAGGGTATACTGTGGGTATACTATAGTAGATCACCTGTGTGGTAGTGAACAGCATTAGCGTTCACCAGCTCAATTATCAATATATAATATTTCTTTTCCAAACATCAAATTTTGCACATAACAGTTTAAAGTGTGAAAAAATAAGTCTTGCAGATGAATATCAAAAATTTGAAATTATGTTCTAGAATTTTTATGGAAGCAACAGAGATTGTCAGTAGCAGATGCTAGTTTTGACAATAACTGTTGTAGTAACTTGTTGTTGGAGAGGGGGGGGGGACTTACGCCTAAGGGGTAGGGGGGGGGGGGGGGGGGGGGGGGATTGAGAGCAAATCCAGATCAGGCGGGTGATGTTTTAATTAAATTTAAAAAGGTTTATGTTTTTTTTATCTTACTTTATAGATTTAATTATAATTATAATTATTATTCTATTCTATTAATTTTATTAATTAGTTATTTATACCAGTTCTTCCATGAGTAGTTCTTTTAAATCTTTTGAAAATGTTTGTTTTGTTTTTTTGTTTTTTATTTTTAGTGGTAGTTCCAGGTTTTTCCAGGTTATTGCCCCGTGGTATTTTAGAGATGGCCCTAAATGAATCTCACATCTTTGAATAAATCTTTATACGACCGGTGAGAGAATCATGCCTCCTGTGCAACGGAATCTTTCTGTTACACCTCGCAATGTAATCATATAAAGTATTCTCTTGGAAGTAAATAATTGTTACGTGTGCTGATCCGTATGTGTATTGCCAAACCGTAGTAACGGAAACAGAGCAGTTAGACCGGCATAATTAATACTGTACTGATGGGGCGGGAGTACACAGTCCCCGCCGCCGCCACTGCGCCACAAGCAGCAAGTTAAGATACGAACTCGAAAAGAAGGAGGAACTCGAACATAGAATTTGTGTGATATTGGCAATTGATCATATTTTGCTGACACTGTTAAATGTCACTGTTAAATGTGCAAGGCATTTTATCTTGTGAAGTTAATAAAAACGCCAATGATTCCATGCCAATAACTCAATTGTCTACTAATAAAACCGTTCATCACCCTGCAGAACCACTGTTTCCGAGTCTCACGAGACTTCCATCGCCGGTGTTTCCAATCTGCACTCTATCCTCGTCCTAAGTCATCCCCTCGCTCTGGGCTCCTACTCTAGATCAATAAATCGAATGAGGGAGTTTTCGTCCCCGGACTATTCGTCCCGGTTTGAAAAGTCCGTGGACGCAAAAAATATCTGGAGACGAAATGTCCACCACCACGGACTTTTTGTCTCGAATGTCTTTTCGTCCCTCATTTTTCTTCCCCGGACTATTTGTCCTGGACTTTTCCCGCACGAGTCAAACTAACACGACAACTCGTATGCGAACAACTGTTGCTGAGTAAAGCGAACCTGCTAAAAGTTACGCCTCACTAAAGCAAAAAGGAGTCAATGGCGGAAAATGAACGCAAACTCCAATTATGTGTTTAGTGGGTTTAACAACTCAATATAAATTGAGACAGGGGGAAAACTGGTTGCAAATCCCATCTCGGCGAATTAATATCCCGCCTCAATGTTAAATTCTCATTTTATCGAAAAGAGCAGGTTACAGTGGTGGTTTGTTATTCTAACCAAAACAATAAACTACAGTCAATAGAACAGGTTACAGTTTTATTTTCGGGTCAGCTGTTATTTGCGTCGATTTTCCCCTGGAATGGGATGAATCTGTATTGCGTCGGAAGTCCTCCCCTATCGGTATACTACTACTACTAGGATCGGCATGCTGTATTGCAGCTGCATTTTTAAGAATGCTGTGCCGGCTTATCGACAAAATTGCACCGCCACAACTCCCTATCACCCATGACATTTGCTAGATCATCCGCATCTTCAAGGCCAGTGTCCTTTAAGATGCGTCTCAAGAAAGTCATGGGCTGTCCACCATGCTTATTCAGTCCATGAGTCTGCCAAAGTACAAGATTATGCACTGGCTGGTCCTCACGGCGAAAGCAATGTCCTGCAAAGCGGAGGCGATTTTGTTCTAGTGTCAAGCTTGGGGGAACCAATGAGACACCTCCAATGTTATATAGTGTCTGGTTGGAGATGTGTGCATTGAACAATGAACCCGGTGTAGCATTCTTGTGAATGTGCCGTCCAGAGATTTGGTCTCCTCAGCAGTTAGAGCCCAGCATGGACTCCCATAGAGGAGTACTGGAACTACTGCTGCTCTAAATAACCGGACCTTAAGTTTCCGATTAATTCTCGGTGACTTGCAAATCCTGGAAAGCCTATTCAAGGCTGCCCATGCCTTTCCCTTACGTATTAATTACGGTATAAATTAATATAAAACGTTAGGGAAAGAAAGGAGCAGGTTACAATACCGGTATTTTGCAACGAAAACAATAAACAAAACTTTGTTTAGGTTATCTCATATACGCAAATGGCGACCCGTCATTTGCACTGGAGATCACTTTTTCGAGTACTGTACGCGATCATTTTTCTCATGTACTGCGCGCATATTAGCAATTGGGGTGGCGTTTCAACCTATTTTAACATATTAACTTAATTTCGCGAATGTTTAATTTTGATATTCATCATTTAACCTTCCTGCATTGTTCGTTTCAATACACATCTACAGTGCTTGGGGTACTATAATACCCCACACTAATTTACCATAATTTCAATAACAAATGTATGATAAGTCTAGGTAATTACCTTGTGTGAATCATAGTTATCAGCTAGTGTTTTTATGCCATTCCATGAGTGCCAAGTAGTGTATGTCTGTCTGTTTGTCAGTTCGAGTGTCTGTCAAATATTTAAATGTCAATTTATCCATAATGGCTTGCCGAAATCGCACCAAACTTGGTAAACTCGTTGTATTGTATAGTAGATAGACCATCTGTAAGTTTTGTCACGTGCCATGCAGGTATAATCATTTAGTCTGGTGTCAGGCAAATTTAGGTTTTCAAAAAAACTGCATCATTTATCTAAAACAGTGTGTTATATATATATCTATATAGACAATAAGACAATAGTAGTATTCAGATAATATATAGGCAAATACCGATACATGCAACTTACAGTACATAGAGAAACATGAAATATAATAAAACTGGAGTTGTAGTAAGGAATGTAGGGTGACCTGGGCCCGTACATTCAAAGCAATCACAAATATAATAAAACATGGGATAATACAATATATTAAGTATTATATACAGTAAAATATAGGCCCCAGGAATGTATTACCCTACATGATAGTCCAATATACAATATACATACCGGTAATAAATGTAGTGTAGGTCTGTAGGTACAGATAGAAAGATTATATTTGCAGAATAACAATAGATATATTGTAGGCCTATAGTGTAGTAGGCAAATATACGAGTCAATCCTAATGGTTTGCAGTTGTAACAAACTGAATATGCGTGCCTCACACATATACATTTATGGCATTTGCAGCAACTCATTGACGATTTCACGTCGTCCTCACGATGACATTCCTCGCAGCGCCGTTCCTTTGACTTCCTGGAATCTGCAATTGAATCAGAAACAGTTGGACATTGACTGTCTGTTGAAGGAGAGGATGATGTCCCTTGAATATCTCTAACCAGGGTGGCGGCTTGTGCAGACCGGGGAAGAACTGCTCGGGATTCTATATGAGGTGTAACAAGTTCTCGCCCAGGGTGTTCTAGGAATAAACGTCTCCTCCGCATCTTCTGCTTGTCATTCCATTCAGGGAACAATTCCATCCAAACACAAAATGAATTGTAGGCAGAAATATCGAGTATATACGCAAATACAACAACTGGCCAACGCTTAGTCATTCTTTTCACCGTGTATGTCGATAAACATTTATCAACGGCATCAACACCGCCCTTATACATACCTACTATCAGGCTAACATACAACTGTACAATGGCTATGTACCGGTACCGTACAGTACCTACCCATATACTGATATCCATATACCGTTTAGGCTATTCCGCTACAATACAGTACCGGTACATACCTACTATCAGGCTAACATACAACTGTACAATGGCTATGTACCGGTACCGTACAGTACCTACCCATATATTGATATCAATATCAGGACTACAGTCTACAGTACAATAGATTTAGTACTGGGGTACTATAGTACCCCAAAGCATAGTAGGAGGTTGAACTAAAAATATGTCAAAATAATAAATATTTTTCAAAAAACGTAAATATATTATGAAAGACCCCTATATGGTGCAGGCATTCCTAGAAGACCATCTTCTAAGCTGCTGGCAACTCTGAGCACGAGCTACTCAAAGTGGCTGTGGGGTACTATAGTACCCCAACAGTGCAGGAAGGTTAAGGTAACTTTTAAAGGAAAGTAGCAGGTCATAATGGCAGGTTTTTCTAACCAAAACAATAAACTAAATTTAGGAACACAGTTTACAGTAAAATTTTGACTTCTAGGCACTAATTTTTTAATATTCCTTTAACATTAACCCTATGTGAAGGCTGAAACAACACCCCAATTGGAAATTTAAGTACTGAACTGTCCAAGTGTAGTACTAGTATACAAATATAATACAATTCTACTCTACTCTGGGCTCTTGTTAATTATCTGCAAAATAGATATATGATTTGCATCATATTCTCAGTTGAGTTCCTGTCCTGTTCACTTCGTACCTTAACCGAACCGAACTTATAACCAACTGAAAGGAAACTCTAAAATATCTTCTATTGGTGGATTCGCAGTGTAAGCTGAATGGCCAGGCTCACGGTTTCCAAGACACTCACTACCCAGTAAGCAACCGAGGGTGGACTCTCTATAGCCGAGGGGCACTTGTATAATAACTAATAATCACGAACCCCGTCCTCTTGTAATATACACCTAACTCTGCAGTAGTCAGTAGTAGTAGTAATAGTAGTTAGTAGTAGTAGAATAAGAATGAGAAAGAGAGAGCGAAAGAGAAAGAGAGAGAGAGTGTTAGAGGAAGTAGAGTAGAATAAGATACGGATTCATAATTATTGTATCAAACTCATGTACTACTTACTTCAATGTGCCAATTGAAATAATAATTAAACATTACTCTGATTACGCTGGGTTTGGCCCCATAAGATATTATACTGGCGTATTTTATATTAATATATCCATGCGAGTAAACAAGAAGTGAAGTAAATGTTTATTATTATAGTTTTAAAAATTGAATGATATACCCAAAACCCAAGATAGTGAAATAGATAATATACCAGAAATTGCCATTTGATCAGATATATCAAAGCGGCGTCTTTAGTATAATACCATAATAGTATCAATTAACTCTGTTATACAATGTAAATATACTAAATCTATTTATAAATATATTATGAGCCCTACATTGTATATTTCTCCTACAGGTAGACAATGTAGTATGTTAAAACTTGATATAATTTGGTATAATGTATAATATATTACAAATAAGACTGAGGCAGCTAAACTATATTGCAAATAAATCAAATATCATAAAGTAATATACTAGACCCTCCCTCCACCCTATAAATAGTGTTCACCACCTACCCCACCCACCGCCCTTATTACTTCATTATAATGAAAGATAGTACTGGCGCTCCGGTCACTCCGTTCCCTCCGCTGGGGGGGTTAAGTAGTAGGTTCTGACACTATGCAAAATCCGAGCACAGAGTTAGAAGCGCATTGGATAGGCAAACATTTCTTGCAGTGAAAGTATTTCCATACCTGTTATAGTTTTCGAGATAGTCAGACATGAGTAGCTAAAATTTGAATTTTTTTTCGGTAAAGTCTGATTTCACCGGTACCTGTCATCCGAAACATGGATTATGATATATCGTTAGATGCGGGTCCACTAACTGTACATTCACATTTTTTCAAGAAAAAAATTCGATCAAGGGTTTTCGAAATAATTTCGAATTACCGGACGCAGACTTTGGATGACCATATCTCTGGTACCGGTAGGCCTATTGAGTCGAAATTTTCTTTAATCTACTTAGAACACTCCAGTGAATGTTTTTTGGTTTGAAAGTTTTGCCCCAAAATGTTTAGAAGTAATTTCGAAAAAACTGATCATTTCGCGATCATGATCTTTTGACCCCCTAGAATTGAACTTTTTTATGCCCAAATTTTGGCTACCCCCCCTAATTCGAGGGTGAGGAATCTTTTTGTAATGTTAAGTTTTTTCATACGGTGAACTCACAGGACTTGGTCTTTGAAATAAAACCGAAAACATGATCTTTCCTGATCATGGCCTGATCAAATCGCTTTTTGAAAATTTCGAAATGCTTAAAAGTTGCCCCTTCTTAATAGAAGTCGATTAGTAAAAAAAAAATCGGGGGTCTCAAACAAAGTTTTCGAGAAAATCGGGAAAAACCGAAAAACACGATCTTTTATGATCAGGAAGCTGATCTCGAGAACCGGTTGACCGATCGAGCCAATTTTTTTTTTAATCAACTCAAAATAGACCATTGAACATTTCTTACAATGAATGTTTATTAGAAAAATGCTTAGATTAGATTTTAAATATACTGATCTTTTCGCGATCATGATCTTGAGTTTTGACCCACTAGACTTGAACTTTTTTATGCCCAAATTTTGGCTACCCCCCATAATTCGAGGGTGAGGAATCTTTTTGTGATGTTAAGTTTTTCCATACGGTGAACTCCCAGGACTTGGTCTTCGAAATAAAACCAAAAACACGATCTTTTCTGATCGCGGCCTGATCAAATCGCTTTTTGAAAATTTCGAAATGCTCAAAAGTTGCCCCTTCATCATAGAAGTGAATTCGTAAAAAAAAAATCGGGGGTCTCAAACAAAGTTTTCGAGAAAATTCGAAAAAACCGAAAAACACGATCTTTAATGATCAGGTATCAGATCTCGAGAACCGGTTGTCCGATCGAGCCAATTTTTTTTTAATCGACTCAGGGCGGTGTTCTGAACGTTTCCTACAGTAATTGTTTATATCCAAAATGCTTAGTTACGATTTTACGAAGTCCGATCTTTGCGCGATCATGATCTTGTGTTTTGATCAGGAAGAATTCACTTTTTCGAAAATCTTTTAACGGGAATCATGACTAATGTGGGGTCGCTGAATCTTTTTGTAATGTTAAATTTTTCGATTGGAGCAAGCCTTGAGTGTCCGATTTCTGATCAAAACTGATCTTTGCTGATCATGGTCAAGATCATGATCGGGCAACTTCAAACTCGAACTTGTGAAGGTAAACCCATATGCTGCCTATCGATTGGCGCCGGTCCCAACTCCGTAGCATTAGCCGTTTTGGCTGTAGCTCCATAGCAACGAGGTTGCTAGGGAGGCTGACTTTTTGACTCAAATTGGCCCTAGACGGAGAACCGTAGACTTTTGAAACGTAATGTATATGGGAAAAAGTCTTCTGGATAAATTTTGGGGGGGGGTCTAGGAACATCCTATTGGTGGTTTTCGCTTAGATGCTGAGATCTTGTGCTCCCAGAAATTCACGCCAATCTATAAAGGCCTGCGCAATGCTAGTACCGTGGCCGAGCACGGATCCGAGTTCTCCGAACACGATAACCTGCGGTTGGGGCCCTGACATCCAGTGAACGTACCGAGAGGCACTCTCTATAGCCGAGTGGGGGCACTTTTAATCACAGACGTAGGAGGGAGGGTAGTCACACCGCAGCCGAGCTCCTGTAAGTAACGGATGTAGGAGGTAGTTTTACGACACCTGGACCGGACGTCCGAGTCGAGTGCATGTAAGTAACGGATGTAGGAGGTAGTTGTACAACACCTGAACCGGGGATTATGCCACACGTTTGTCATTGTCCTAAGCCAGGGCACTCACAATCCATCGCATGGTGAGGTAGAGTCCATCGCATGGTTAGGTAATAATCGCATGGGCAAAATGTGGCACCCTTTCAAAAATCAAAGATATATTTTACAATTAGCACCCTTGCAAGAATTTATTTATTATCAAAGATGTATTTTACAATTGATGAAATATTATTAACTGACTGTATTGGGAAACAATTGTCGTAGGCCTCGATTTGTAGAGTGTGTGGGGGGGGGGGGGGTCCCCCCCCACCCCCCCCCCCCTTTCCCTCCAGTTATCAACACTCGTAGCAAGGGGTGGGGGGGGGGGGGGTCCCCCCCCCCCCACCCCCCCCCCCCCCCACCCCTCCCCACATATGATATACGGTTGGGGTGGGGGTGAAGGTGGGGGAAGGGTGTGGCCATCTTATTGTTTGTTCTCACTTACTTTCAGACAGTTATTAACTCTCGGATTAGTTGAAAAAATGATATCCGTGTTGGCGGCGTCGGTCGCTTCGCTCCCTCCGCCAGGGGACTTTATTTTAGACCTAGCCTCAATCCTAGACCAAAGGAGGGTTTATGCCAAAGTCAATTCTTCTTTGTAGGTAACTAGCAATATGTGTTTACACATGCCTACATTCGAAAGGCTGTATCTCAAAAAATATCGACACTATAAAAAATCTGGATACACCATTAGAAGCGTATTGAAGAGGCGCTCATTGTTGCTCCCAAACGTTTTTTAATATCTGTTACGGTTCTCGACGAAATCAAGCGCGATCTCCAAAGATCAGGTAAATTTTTTAGTAAAGCCTGATTTTACCGGTAGCTGTAATCCGCAGCGTGGATCGCGATACATGGTTGGATGCGGACGACCAATCTAAACATTCATATCATTTTAAAAAAAATTGTCGATAAGACGTTCTCGATGGATCGTCGAAGATCATACGTCAGACTTTGGAAGATCATATCTCCGGTACCGGTAGGCCTATCGAGTTGAAATTTCTTTTAATCGACTGCAAACACTCTAGTAAAGATTTTCTATTAAGAAAATTATATCGAAAAACACTTGGAAAAAATTTTATTCAAAAGATCATTTTAAAGATCGTAAAGATCATAAAGTCCAAAGTTACGATCGAGACACCCCAAAAAAAGTCTTGCTGGGGTTTTCGATGCTGCTCTCGCCAATGGCGTTGGTCCCACGGTCGTAGCTATCGCCGTTTTGGCTAAAAACTCGTTTAAATAAAAAATAACCCGCGATCAGACGGTCAGACTTTGGAAGATCATATCTCCGGAACTGGTAGGCCTAGCGAGTTGGGATTTCTTTTAATCGCTCGGAAACATTCCAGTAAAGATTTCTATCGAGAAAATTTAGTCCCAAAGTCCTCGGAAAAGATTTTATGGAAAAGATCAGGTTCAAGATCATGATCGCGACCACGGCCAAAGTTACCGACGAAACACCGCAGAAAAACTCTTTTGGGGGGTTTGGACCTCGCTCTTTCCAATGGAGTTGGTCCCGAAGTCGTAGCTATCGCGGTTTTGGCTGGAAACGATTTTAAAGAAAAAAACTGGAAAAATGGGTCAAAACTGACCCAGCGGGTTACCCGTCGCCCGGATCGGTCCAAAAAAAAAGTAGTGGGGTCCTTGGCCGATAGTAGGGGGGGGTCTAGGAACATCTTGTTGGTGGTTCTCGCTTACTTTCCGAGATAGCTCCCACCCCCAAAAATTTGCCAATCCCTAAGAGATCTACGAAAATTAAATGTTGGCCCCTTCGCTTACGCTTTCGTTGTCGTGGCCGCTAAGGATATTGTGGTACTACGTACAGGTACCTTCGGTTTGGGGCCCACACATCCAGAGTGAAACCGGGATCATGGCACTCTCTGTAGCCGAGTGGGGGCACTTTTAATCACAGACGTAGGAAGGAGGGTAGTCACACCGCTGCCCCCCGCAGCCGAGTCGAGCTCGTGTAAGTAACGGGCAGCCGAGTCGAGCGCGTGTACGTAACGGATGTAGGAGGTACTTGTACGACACCTGGACCGGGGATTATGCCACACGTTTGAGGTAGGTGTACCAGGTCCTACCAAATTTTCCTAAGCCAGGACACTCGCAATCCATTGCATGGTGAGGTGGAGTCCATCGCATGGTGAGGTGGAGTCCATCGCATGGTTAGGTAATAATCGCATGGGTTTACAATTAGCACCCCTGCAAGAATTTATTTATTATCAAAGATGTATTTTACAATTGATGGAATATTATTAACTGACTCTATTGGGAAACAATTGTCGTAAGCTTCGATTTGTAGAGGGGATGGTGTTGTTCTTCAGTGCTAGTGTTGGAGGCGTCATTCACTCTGCTCACTCTGCATTAAACTCGTTAACCAACCTACCAAACCATATATAAGCCCCCCCACCTCCTCCCCCCCCAAGGGGGGAGGAGGGTGCAGGGGGCTTTAGTGTTGGCGGCGTCGGTCGCTTCGCTCCCTCCGCCAGGGGACTTTGTTTTAGACCTAACCTCAATCCGAGTCTAAAGAAGGGTTTAAGCCAATTTAAAGTCAATTCTTTTTTGTAGGTAACACCACTACCAATATGTGTTTACACATGCCTACATTCGAAAGGCTGTATCTCAAAAAATATCGACACTATAAAAAATCTGGATACACCGTTAGAAGCGTATTGAAGAGGCGCTCATTGTTGCTCCCAAACGTTTTTTAATATCTGTTACGGTTCGCGACGAAATCAAGCGCGATCTCCAAAGATCAGGTAAATTTTTTAGTAAAGCCTGATTTTACCGGTAGCTGTAATCCGCAGCGTGGATAGCGATACATGGTTGGATGCGGACGACCAATCTAAACATTCATATCATTTAAAAAAAAATTGTCGATAAGCCGTTCTCGATGGATCGTCGAAGATCATACGTCAGAATTTGGAAGATCATATCTCCGGTACCGTTAGGCCTATCGAGTTGAAATTTCTTTTAATCGACTGCAAACACTCTAGTAAAGGTTTTCTATTAAGAAAATTATATCGAAAAACACTTTGAAAAAATTTTATTCAAAAGATCATTTTAAAGATCGTAAAGATCATAAAGTCCAAAGTTACAATCGAGACACCCCAAAAAAAGTCTTGCTGGGGTTTTCGATGCTGCTCTCGCCAATGGCGTTGGTCCCACGATAGTAGCTATCGCCGTTTTGGCTAAAAACTCGTTTAAAGAAAAAATAACCCGCGATCAGACGGTCAGACTTTGAAAGATCATATCTCCGGAACCGGTAGGCCTGGCGGGTTGGGATTTCTTTTAATCGCTCGGAAACATTCCAGTAAAGATCTCTATCGAGAAAAATTAGTCCCAAAGTCCTCGGAAAAGATTTTATGAAAAAGATCAGTTTCAAGATCATGATCGCGACTACGGCCAAAGTTACCGACGAAACACCGCAGAAAAAGTCTTTCCGGGGGTTTGGACCTCGCTCTTTCCAATGGAGTTGGTCCCGAAGTCGTAGCTATCGCGGTTTTGGCTAGCAACGATTTTAAAGAAAAAAACTGGAAAAATGGGTCAAAACTGACCCAGCGGGTTACCCGTCGCCCGGATCGGTCCAAAAAAAAAGTAGTGGGGTCCTTGGCCGATAGTAGGGGGGGGTCTAGGAACATCTTGTTGGTGGTTCTCGCTTACTTTCCGAGATAGCTCCCACCCCCAAAAATTTGCCAATCCCGAAAGATCTACGAAAATTAAATGTTGGCCCCTTCGCTTACGCTTTCGTTGTCGTGGCCGCTAAGGATATTGTGGTACTACGTACAGGTACCTTCGGTTTTGGGCCCACACATCCAGTAAGCGTACCGAGAGACACTCTCTATAGCCGAGTGGGGGCACTTTATTCCCAACCCCGAAACAAACAAAATATCATAACCCCCCTCTATCAATCAAATAATAGTGGTGGGTGGGAGCTGGCGAGTAGAATTTATGGCACGATTTGGGTTCGGCTTGTGTCGCGTCATGCGGGTTTGGCCCCGATCGATATAGTAACATATTAGTAATGCAACTGCGTAAACAAAGTACAAGAAGTTACGACAATGATAGAAGGATTCATATTTAGTGATATGTTATGTGTAATTGTTATATATATATATTCTAATGGGTAGATTTAATTATTTTTTATTACTCTTTACTTTAAAGTGCATGTTGTGCTCTACTCTCTCAAAAATCTTAACAATTCTGAAACCAGTTCATGTAGGTGCATTGCAATGACTGCGTTCGCATGGCCGGGTTGGTTAAGTAGTACTACGGACAATACCCTGTCGATGTGTGGCCCATATGTCCGGTAAGCAACCGAGGGTGCACTCTCTAAAGCCGAGTGGGGGGCACTTTATAATAATAACAAGTAATCACGAACCCCGTCCTCTTATAAGTTATCATAATTTTGGAGTAAAGAAGATTGTTTTAGACCCAATTGATAAAGTAACATTATTATTAATGCAACCATATAGACAAAGTTGAAGATATGGATTAATAATTAATTTATCCTTTATTAACTTATCCTTTATTAACTTATCCTTTATTAATAATACTTACTTCAATGTGCCAATTGTAATAATAATGAAACATTTTCCAGTTAATACGGGTTTCACCCCATTTGATATTATACTACGGCATTATATATTAATATAACCTCGCAGGCAAACAAGAAGTAAAGCAAATGTTTCTTATCTTAGATTTAGAGTGATTTTAGAGATTTAGAGTTTAGTGAATGATTAGAGAATTAAAAAATATGCCAGTACTTGCCTTTTGATCAGATAATCAAAGCGTCTTTAGTATAGTACCATAATAATATCAATTAGCAATCTGTTATACAATATAAATACTAAAATCCATTTTTCAAATATATTATGAGCCCAACATTGTATATTTATCTACAGGTGGAGAATCTAGTTTATTAGAACTTCATATAATTTGGTATAATGTATAATATATTATAAATAAGACTGAGGTACCTAAACTATATTGAAAAGAAATCAAATACCCAAAAGTAATATACTAGCCCCTCCCTCCACCCTATAAATAGTGTTTGCCACCTACCCCGCCCACCACCCTTGGCGCTCCGGTCACTCCGTTCCCTCCGCGGGGGGGGTTAAGTAATCGGTTTTGATACTATGCAAAATCTGAGCACAGCGTTAGAAGCACATTGGATAGGCGAACATTTCTTGCGGTGAAAGTATTTTCATACCTATTATAGTTTTCAAGATAGTCAGGCATGAATAGCAAAAAATTTGAATTTTTTCTGGTAAAGTCTGAATTTACCGGTACCTGTCATCCGAAATATGGATTGTGATATATCGTTGGATGCGGGCCACCAAACTGTACATTCACATGTTTTCAAAAAAAAAAATTTATTAATTGGTTCTCGTGTTATCATGAAATTACGAGAATCAGACTTTGGACAACCATATCTCTGGTACCGGTAGGCCTATTGAGTTGAATTTTGTTTTAACTTACTGAGAACGGTCCAGTGAATGTTTCTTAGTTTGAAAATTTTGTCTGAAAAGGCTTACATCAAAATTCTAAAAAACTGATCTTTTGCGATCATGGTGATCAGGGCTTAAGTTGTTTATATCTCGAAAACTATTGACCGTGGTAAAAATCTGAATACATCGTTAGAAGCGCATTGGATAGGCAAACATTTCTTACAGTGAAAGTATTTTCATACCTATTATAGTTTTAGAGATAGTCAGACATGAGTAGAAAAAATGTGAATTTTTTTTGGTAAAGTCTGATTTTACCGGTACCTGTCATCCGAAATATGGGTTGTTATATATCGTTGGATGCGGGTCCCCTAACTGTACAATCACATTTTTTCAAAAAAAAAATTCGATCAACGGTTCTCGAAATATTATCGAATTACCGGAAGCTGACTTTGGACGACCATATCTCCGGTACCGGTAGGCCTATTGAGTTGAATTTTGTTTTAACTTACTCAGAACGGTCCAGTGAATGTTTCTTATTTATAAATTTTTGTCTGAAAATGCATACATCAGATTTCTTAAAAACTGATCTTTTCCGATCATGATCTTTTGACCCTCTAGAATTGAACTTTTTTATGCCCAAATTTTGGCTACCCCCCCTAATTCGAGGGTCAGGAATCTTTTTGTGATGTTAAGTTTTTCCATTCGGTGAACTCACAGGACTTGCTCTTTGAAATAAAACCGAAAACACGATCTTTCCTGATCGCTGCCTGATCAAATCACTTTTAGGAAATTTCGAAATACTCAAAAGTTGCCCCTTCCTAATAGAAGTCGATTAGTAAAAAAAAAATCGGGGGTCTCAAACAAAGTTTTCGAGAAAATTGGAAAAAACCGAAAAACACGATCTTTTACGATCAGGTAGCATATCTCGAGATCCGGATGTCCGATCGAGCCAATTTTTTTTTTGATCAACTCAGAATGGACCAGTAAACATTTCTTACAATGAATGTTCATTAGAAAAAAGATTAGATTAGATTTTAAAAGTACTGATCTGTTCGCGATCATGATCTTGAGTTTTGACCCACTAGACTTGAACTTTTTTATGCCCAAATTTTGGCTACCCCCCCTATTTCGAGGGTGAGGAATCTTTTTGCGATGTTAAGTTTTTCCATACGGTGAACTCACAGGACTTGCTCTTTGAAATAAAACCGAAAACACGATCTTTTCTGATCACGGCCTGATCAAATCGCTTTTTGAAAATTTCGAAATGCACAAAAGGTGCCCCATCACCGTAGAAGTCGATTCGCAAAAAAAAAATCGGGGGTCTCAAACAAAGTTTTCGAGAAAAATCTAAAAAACTAAAAAAACACGATCTTTTATGATCAGGTATCAGATCTCGAGAACCAGTTGTCCGATCGAGCCAATTTTTTTTTTAATCGACTCAGGGCGGTGCCCCGAAGGTTTCTTACAGTAATTGTTTAATCCGAAAGTGCTTAGTTACGATTTTATTAAAGTCCGATCTTTGCAGATCATGATCTTGAGTTTTGACCCACTAGTCTTGAACTTTTTTATGCCCAAATTTTGGCTACCCCCCATAATTCGAGGGTGAGGAATCTTTTTGTGATGTTAAGTTTTTCCATACGGTGAACTCCCAGGACTTGGTCTTCGAAATAAAACCGAAAACACGATCTTTTCTGATCACGGCATGATCAAATTTATTTTTCAAAATTTCCTAATATACAAAAGTTGCTCCTATGCCATAGCAGTCGATTAAAAAAAAAAAACTGGATTCTGATTGAAAATGACAAAATGTAGCCAAAAAAACCGAAAAACACGATCTTTTACGATCAGGAAGCATATCTCGAGATCCGGTTGTCCGATCGAGCCAATTTTTTTTTTAATCGACTCAGGGCGGTGTTCTGAACGTTTCCTACAGTAATTGTTTATATCCAAAATGCTTAGTTACGATTTTACGATGTCCGATCTTTGCGCGATCCGGATCTTGCGTTTTGATCGGGAAGACTTCACTTTTTTTAAATTTTTTTAACGGGAATCATAACTAATGTGGGGTCGCTGAATCTTTTTGAGTTTGAAAGTTTTTCGATAGGAGCAATTCTTGAGTGTCCGATTATTGATCAAACACGATCTTTGCTGATCGCCGCCTAGATCTTGATTGGGCACGCTCAAAAAAAGATGTACTCATACAAACCATAGGCTGCCTACAAAATGGCGCCGGTCCCGAGTCCGTAGCGTTAGCGGTTCCTGAGATTCGTGCATAGCAACGGCGGTTGCTAGGGGACGCGTTTTTTCGCCTCAAATTGGCCCTAGCCGGAGAACCGTCGAGATTCACGAGTCGCCGAGTTTCACTAAAAGTCTTAGAATTAAATTTGGGGGGGGGGGTCTAGGAACATTTTATTGGTGGTTTTGGCCTAGTTCTCGAGATAACCTTCTCAGCCGTTTTTTGGGACCCTGCCAAATATTCCGAAGCCAGTTCAGCGAGATGGCCGTCGTCGGGCTTTGGGCCGGAGTGATGTTTGTAGTCCTACGGACATCACGTAAACGGAACGGCCCATACATCCAGTGAAACCACCAAGAGGTACTCTCTATAGCCGAGTGGGGGCACTTAATTCCCAACCCCAAAACAAAAAAAATATCATAACCCTCTATCAAATAAAATAAAAGAAAATAAAATTTATTATAAGGTAGGTGAGTACAATTTATGGTGCGAATTGGTGCTTATATTTGTGTGGGTATGTGGGTTTGGCCCCAATTTATAAAGTAACATTATATACATGAAAGCTAGAACGGTTAAGGTTCACGAGTCAGCAAGTTTCACTTAAATACTTGGAATTTAATTTGGGTGGGGAGGGGGGGGGGGGGGGGGGGTCGATGAATATTTCATTGGTGGTTTGTTTATGCTTATTTCTCGAGATAACCTTCTACTCTCTCCTCAAAAATCCTGAAACCAGTTCAGGTAGGTGTGTTGGATTGGCTGTGTTAGCACGGCCGGGTTGGTTTGAGTACTCCTACGTACATTACCCTCCCTGTCAGTGTGTGGTCCATACATCCGGTAAGCAACCGAGGGTGCACTCTCTAAAGCCGAGTGGGGGCAATTTATGATAATAACAAGTAATCACGAACCCCGTCCTCTTAAAAGTTATCATAATTATTTGGTAAAGAAGTTGGTTTTAGACCCAATTGATAAAGTAACATTATTATTAATGCAACCATACAGACAAAGTTGAAGATATGGATTAATAATTAACTTATCCTTTATTAATACTACTTACTTCAATGTGCCAATTGTAATAATAATGAAACATTTTCCAGTTAAGCCGGGTTTCACCCCATTTGATATTATACTAAGGCATTATATATTAATATAACCTTGCAAGTAAACAAGAAGTAAAGCAAATGTTTCTAATCTTAGATTTACAGTGATTTTAGAGATTTAGAGTATAGGTATATAATATAGAATGGTAATGAAGTAAATGATAATGAGTAAGATGATAATTATAAAACATCTGGAATGCCTTTCCATTACTTTACAATATTTATTGTCCTCCAACCCCACCCACCACCCTCATTAAATTATAATATTTGTTGTCCTCCAACCCCGCCCACCACCCTCATTACTTTATAATATTTATAGTCCTCCAACCCCGCCCACCACCCTCATTACTTTATAAGAATGGGAGAATTTTGTAGGCTCATTAATCTTCCAAAGTAAACCCTTCCACTCTTCCACATTACTTTATAACAACCCCCATTAACAACTTGCCTAGAAATTGCATTCTCCAAAATACCAATATGTAAACAAAGAGTTGATAGATGACAACTATTTCCAGAATCATCTAAATAATCCATATTTTTGAAACTATAAATTGACTAATTATGAAGAAATGTCTATAAATAAAAATTAAATAAAAGATATAATAGAGATGAATTAATCAAAAAGTTAATGAAAAGTTTCTCTTCTAACAATAATGAAATAATCATAATTAATCATTATATATAATTATATAATTATATAACTATAACTATATTATTATACTATTATATAACTATATAACTATAACTATAATTATATAACAAACTTACCATTACTACATTACTTTAGTAACTTACCATCTTCGATAACTTCAAAACAACATATATCTATATATCATTATAATAATCATAATAATGATATATGATTATGAAGAAGAAGTAGCCATCATGCTTTACAGAGACTTTGGACTCTTATGTCTTGCAATATTAATTTACATTTCTACTACCAAGTTCTATCAGAGATTGAAGATATGATAGTAAAATAGTAAGTATCACAAAGCATAGTGCATTTCCTACTTATTGTATTCTCCTCAGTGTCCTTTCCAAGTAGGCCATGTGTCCATTAAATTACCCATACCAACAAATTATGGTGTAAATATATTCAACAAAAGTCAAAAGACAAAAGTCAAAAGACAAAAATCAAAAGACAAAAGTCAAATCACAAATGTCAATGGACAAAAGTCAAAAGACAAAAGTCAAAAGACAAATGACAAAAGTCATAAGACAAAAGTCAAACAACAAAAGACAAAAGTCAAAAGACTAAAGTCAAAAGACAAAAGTCAAAAGGCAAAAGTGAAATAACAAAAGTCAAAAGAAAAAAGTCAAAAGACAAAAGTCAAAAGACAAAAGTAAAAAGGATATCAACCAAAAGTCAGTTAGGTAAAAATATGAACGCCATGGGTATTGACAAAAATATTTGTCAATATTCGGTTAACCATATTTACAATTATGTTAAAAAGATAATAGAATGTCTTTAAAACACAAAATTGATAATACGGCAAGGACACTGTGTCATCAAGGAGAAACATGGTTTGGCTGGAATTGACCAAATTCCAGCCAACCCGCCTTAAAAAGACGAGTTTGGTTCCTGACCACCCTGGATTAGAGAGAGAGAGTTAGCATGGTAAGAGATATGATAGTGCAGATATATTGACAGAAACACCGATTTCCAGTCTTGATAGGCGGGATATTACGGAGGGTTATCCAGCCTTAATAGGGCGGGATTTCCAGTCTCGATAGGCGGGATATTACGGAGGGATATCCAGCCTTGATAGGGCGGGATTTCCAGTCTTGATAGGCGGGATATTACGGAGGGTTATCCAGCCTTAATAGGGCGGGATTTCCAGTCTCGATAGGCGGGATATTACGGAGGGCTATCCAGCCTTATTACGGTAGTTATCAGTCGCAATAGAGTGTTGCAGTCTAAGCCAAGGCACAATATTATAAAACAATTCCCCCAGGCGGGAAGATTCCTACCTGAAAGGGAATTGAAAAAATATTATAACCTTGAAAAAGACTGCCTACTAACTAAACTCTATTAGGTGGGTTACAATCAGCCTCGATTACAAGCGTTATAAATGCAAACTTTGTAAGGATTCTATTATATTATGAGATCTTATGAGATTTTAATTCTTTCCTGCCTTAATTATGCAGGCATAAACAATAAACATAGAACAACAACTCTCCTCAAGCGACCCACCATTGGAGAATTGAAAAATACAATTTTAATTATCAAGGCATAAGAAAAAACAAAAATAAAAAATAAAAATGTAAAAATATATAAGAAAAAGTAAAAAGTAAAAAAACAAAAGTAAAAATACAATAATATAATATAATAATATAATACAATAATCAAAAACAAAAAGGACAAAAGTAAAAAGTAAAAAGACAAAAGAAAAATAACAAGTCAAAAGACAAAAATAAAAAGACAAAAGTAAAAAGACAAAAGTAAAACGACTGAAGTCAAAAGACAAAAATAAAAAGACAAAAGTAAAAAGACAAAAGACAAAAGTAAAATGACTGAAGTCAAAAGACAAAAATCTAAAGACAAAAGTCAAATCACAAAAGTCAAAAAACAAAAGTCAAAAGACAAATGACCAAAGTTATAAGACAAAAGTCAAACAACAAAAGACAAAAGTCAAAAGACTAAAGTTAAAAGACAAAAGTGAAAAGACAAAAGTGAAAAGACCAAAGTCAAAAGACGAAAGTCAAAGAAAAAGATAAAAGTAAAAAGACGAAAGTCAAAGAAAAAGATAAAAGTAAAAAGACAAAATACAAAAGAATATAAAAAATAAATAAACTTGATAAAGCCTGCATTTATAAGGAAGTTAAAAGACAAAAGTGAAAAGACAAAAGTAAAAAGACGAAAAAGTCAAAGAAAAAGATAAAAGTAAAAAGACAAAATACAAAAGAAAAAGTATATAAAAATATAATAACCTTGATAAAGCCTGCATTTATAAGGCAGAATTCTTAATTTTAATTTTTTTTAATTCTTAAAAGAAAAACATAAAAAAGACAAAAATAAAAAGACAAAAGTAAAATAACTTATGTCAAAAGACAAAAGTCAAAAGACAAAAATCAAAAGACAAAAGTCAAATCACAAAAGTCCAAAGACAAACGTCAAATTACAAATGACAAAAGCCATAAGACAAAGGTCAAACAACAAAAGTCAAAGTCAAAAGACGAAAGTAAATAGACAAAAGTCAAAAGACAAAAGTCAAAAGATAAAAGTCAAAAGACAAAAGTCAAAAGTAAAAAACCTTCCTTGATAAAGTTTGCATTTATAAGGCAGAACTCTTAATTTTAAGTCTGAACAAGATGGGTAGGGTAAGTTTTGAAGGTTGCAAGTTTGGCATAGCTGCATAAGCTTAGTTACATTGCACATTGACATAGTAGTAAAAGAAGAAGAAGAAACAAGACACAGTAATCTATTGGGACATTGGGATCTCGGCCTGCGAATCATCTTGAATGAACTCCTGGCATTGAACCATGGTGAGTTCAAAATGCTTTGCATTTCCATCTGCATCAATATAGACATCGGCATTATATTGACGCACAATCTCAATACCCATAGCATATACCTGATCTCGTCCTTTAGTCATATCCCCACCTGCAGGACCTGTCTCAGCCATGTCATGCCATCTAGTCTCAAATCTCTGACGGTTATCTGTATTGAGCTTACTCTTGGCGTCACCAGGAAACCCGTATACGAAAGCATACAGAGACCATGGATGTAAAACAGGATTCTTTGTAAACTCCGAACCTGTTTTATTTTGATGACTCTGCAGTCTAACCTTCAGGTTCTGAGTTTCACCAGTGTAATTCACATTAGGCAACCGAATGCTGATGAGCATATACACAAATCCAATTTGTGCACCAGGGATTTCCCTAAAGAAGGGTCTGAATGGATGATAATGGAACATGATAGGTGCCTGAGGGGCCCCAAGAAGAATATTAAGACGTCTTAATAAATGGTCTATATAATCTTGATTTGGAGATTTCTTGCGAAGCAAGATACGGATACAATTGAAGGC
>JAUCBJ010000446.1:0-54941 GCA_032718475.1 Nemertoderma westbladi | reverse complement strand
TGATGGTTGAATACTAATCTGTTATCGACACAGATCATTCTACCACATTTAGATGCATCAACATGGGTTATGACATGGGGATTTAATGGTATAAGCAAATTACAGAAAGTTGATAAATATGAGCTAAATTACATATATAGGCAATACATAGACGCGACGAATGGGATGTTTGCGAAACGCTAAGAATCCGTCAGTTTCTGTGCCCTACTTCATTTTTATTTGTAAACGCAAACTTCAGATATTTATCAAAAGTCATTACATTATTTTAATTTTAAGTAACAAATTAGCCAAGTAGGATAAAGTTTCAGTTTCAGTTTCAAACGCACGATGGATTAATATCCTGCCTCAATTGATCAATCTCACGTTATTATAACAAAAACAATAAAGTACAGGTTAGAACAGGTTAGAGTTTTATTTTTGGGAGTAATCAGCTGTTATTTGGGTCGAATTTCTCCTGGAGAGGAATTAATTTTTGTTGCACCAAAAGTCACCCAAAAAAAATAGAAAATAAATAAAAAAAAAAATTTTTAAAAAGTCAATGTATGTATAAGCTCTAATATTAATATTATATTACAACTCAATCTAACTCTATTTGGGTTATAATTAAATAGACGAAGGTTTATTTTTTAGTAGTATTCTGTAAAAACAGCCAAAAATACTCTACTTATTTATTATCAATTCCATCTTACTATTCTCAATAATTGATAAGATGGACAGATATGTGTGATTGGCGTCATTGTCTGATAGAAGAAATCACGCTAATTATTCAGTTGTGACTTCGGTGATTCGAACTACAGGAATGGTGTGTGTGACCTTTGACCTTTGTGACAGAGCCTATATAAGTTTACCTTGAGTAGATAGATGTACACCTACATAGTTGCATCCTGTAGCATCAACATTCAGGCCGACTCAGATAAGGGAGTCGAAATTGTAAAGATAATTAATTTTCTTAGAATCCGTCATTGAATATGAGGTGGAATAAATGTTATCTTATTTGCTGGTAACATAACTGGAAGTACTGTACTACCTTATCTTAGTTCCACTAAGATAAATTAGTGATGGATGAATGTGTTGATTGGTTGGTCGATGCACCTTCGATTTGTTCTGAGTTTAAAGTGGGCCTGGTGAAGTAAATAACAATACAGATACTGAATGAATACAGCAGAAGCATACTTACGGCATTATTATGTACCGGTAAGGTAATGTTTGCTTGATTTTATGAATCATATCTTCCATCGTTTTCTCCTGTTTATAGGCAAGTTGTGAACTTTATACATAAGTAGCTGTTAAAGGATTCTACATTTCAAATATATAGTATGAACAGCTGTTGAATTCTTCTCTTAGATTTCTAGTTATTTTATGCAAACAATGTTTTGATTCAAGACGAGAAGACTGGGTATTCTGATGAGGTTTTGATTAAGGGGGTGGTATACCCCCCCCCCCCCCCCAACCATTTTTTTAAAATGGTTGTCTATTAGTGTTAAATGATACTATTGATATTTTGTCATGGTCAACCACTGTATGGAAGGTCAAATAGCCTTTATAGTAAACATTGAAAATTTATAGTCTCCCCCTAGCGGCTGGCGGCGGAATTAATAATTTCACTAAAATTGCTGCTAGTCCCTCAATTTTGGTCCAAATTTCGTGAAACCAACTTTATTGGACTCAGCGTCATCGACTCTACAAAAGTTATCTTATATAATTTTTAATTTGCCTCTTTTTATTTTACAAACAAACCGTCATAAGGAAAAACAGTGATAACTCGAGAATTGAAAGATGTCTCACTAAGCGGTTTTCAGATTTATAATCATCATTCAATTCTGCTCTAAGTGAAATAAAGAAACAACAGTTTGAAAATTTTACCTGAAGGGGGGTATACCCCCCCCACCTCCACCCCCCCCCCCCCCCCCCCCCACTTAAGGACATGGAAGGTGGTTCTCGACTTATTCCATCAGCTGATGATTGATGATAGTTGAAATGGATAATTTGTTTTATGGATAAATCCAACTGAATTTAATTTAATTTATAATTTTATTTAATTTATATCGTACACGAACCTAAGCACGGTACATCATACATAAATAGTGAGTTAGTGATAGTAATTAATATAGAAATTGAATTATATAACTACTACTAGGATCGGCATGCTGCATTGAGCTGCATTTTAAGAATGCAATTTTGTCGACAAAATTGCGCCGCCACAACTCCCTATCACCCATGACATTTGCTAGATCATCCGCATCTTCAAGGCCAGTGCCCTTCAAGATTGGTCTCAAGAAAGTCATAGGCTGTCCACCAAGCCTCTTCACTCCTTGAGGCCGCCAAAGCACAAGATTATGCACTGGCTGGTCCTCACGGCAAAAGCAATGTCCTGCAAAGCGGAGGCGATTTTATTCTAGTGTCAAGCTTGGGGGAACCATTGAGACACCTCCAATGTTATATAGTGTCTGGTTGGAGATTTGTGCATTGTACTTGACACAATGAACCCGGCGTAGCATTCTTGTGAATGTGCCATCTAGAGATTTGATTATTGATAGTAACAATGTGTTGGCAAGCTGTATTAAGACCCCTAGAGCCCTTCCTATAATAAATCTAGATATTTGGTATCCTCAGTAGTTAGAGCCCAGCATGGACTCCATAGCGGAGTACTGGAACTACTGCTGCTCTAAATAATCGGACCTTAAGTTTCCGATTAATCCTCGGTGAGTTCCAAATCCTGGAAAGCCTATTCAAGGCTGCCCATGCCTTTCCCTTACGTATTCGAAGGACCTCATCTGACCTCCGGATCCATGATCCCAGTTAACAGAAGTCGTCCACATGCTCAAGCATACCATCCTTTGAGCTTATGCTCATCCGGTTGGAGACTTGCTGAGGACTTTCAAAGGTAACTGTCAGAATAATGGTCTTTTTGGAGTTAATAAAAAGACCATCACTAGAAGCAGCCTGTTCTAATGAGCTGAGGAGCCGTGGGGCTCCGTCTAGTGATTTTGAGAGTACTCCTAAATCATCAGCAAAGTCTAGATCAGTTAGGTACTACTTAGCAGGATTTCCTCGACTTCTGGAGCCAGTAGGTGGAGTTATCATCACCCCATCATCATTGTTCTAGATTTACAATTCTAGAATATAGCATGATTACAGCCGAAGTGGGTAAAATTTTCAATAGCACTCAGTATATTGATTTTATTTGCATGTAAAATGTACAGTAAATTAATAATAGCACTGTATGTATATACATGTATATCTATTGCACCTGCATGCAATGCATCATGCCCACAGAAGTAAGTTAGGTCTAAATATTAGGGATATTTATCGATAATATTATTATGGATAAATATATGTTCTAATATATGTATTTATGTCATATATACTATAATTCGGTGAGCCTGGAGAAGGAACAAACGCAGTTAGAGACTATTTTAAAACAACATACCGACATATTTCAGACCATTTGTAATAGAGCAGAGCAATACAGACAATATAAACTCGAACGCAAAACGTCGACAATGAACAATATATATACTTTGGCCCGCATTTAAATAAAAAAAACATGTAAACTCCCAGGATAGAAAAATCGCAATATTGTCATATTAACTACTGTTCGGCCCACGGGTTTCTTCACAAAATATGCCAAAACAACAAACCGTTCCACAAGTTTACGCCTGACTGTCTCTGTAAATACCTCAACAACAGCTGTTACAATATGTACCACGCCCTTGACTTCAGTAACTGCCCAACGCTTTCTCGTTATATATATTCCAAATCCCGCCTACAAAAATCACATATATTATATGCATACCGTAAATACTCCCACACTCACTTAACAGACGACAACACTACTATAATCATACAGCACTGATAAAAACTCAAAATACCTGACATTTCTTATTGTGCTATTGTGTTTTATATGCACTAATTTTATACTACCTGGACTACGGGTGTATATTATAATATTCAATATAATTAATTTGAGACTGAATAGAACAATTCGAACAATGTTTTTCCCAAAGATATCCTCCTGGGATCACCATAACCTCAATATTATTGATATTCAACGAGGACAACATTTCGTGAGGATCAACTCAACTTAAGTAATCATAATCGAGATCATTATTGAGCTTAAGGGTTCAGTGACCTATGACAACACACTCACCCACATATAGATATATAAGATTCAATATGGTGGGCAGTCAGCCATACATCACGTCGATATCCTTAGAATGTATGTATGGCTCGTTGAGCAATTCACAAAGCATATTGCTTTCACTTTATTCGTGTTAATATTGGATAGCAATATGTTTGGGGGTAGCCATATTGTTGGGAAATGCTTAATTTTTATAGTTAATTAATGAATAATTTAATACGTATGCCACTTCAATATTGCGAAATGAAAATTCCACATATATAAATTTTATTATTGATGATATTACGGGAAGCTAGGTTTCGAATCGTGGATGGGTTCGGGTAGCATGAAACATTCTTGGAGTTTCTGAAATCGTAACACAATTTCTTGACATAAGCTTAATTGTTGTAAACTATTACCCCTTGTAAACAAAAAAAATAGTGAGTGGAGATATAATGTATTAAATTTACTGTGTAACTGTAACCTATGTGCCTATGTTGTAGCTATACCGTGTTCTATGGCGCGACGCTATTTTCTAAGATATTGATTATTTTGGAAAGTTCATAACTACACCACGTTCTGGAATCAACCCCCCCCCCCCCCCCCCCCCCCAAATTGTTCTACAAATCTTAATGAGATTGCCTAAAATTTAAAACAGCTATAGTTTCACCTCCCTCCTCCTTGCTGGGTGAGCCAGAATTACTATTTTTGCTTTTATTCTTTAGCTACAAAGTGTTTGAAAAACATGATACAGCGATATTGCTCCAGTTGTACTGCAGTTATGCAGTAGCAATGGATAGCTGGCTATCCAAGGATTCAAAATATGTAAAAATATTTGAATTTGGTTTGGAAATAGATGAGATATGGACGTTCGAATGTTGAATGTATTTGCTTCTAATGTAGGCCATTTTTATTATATTTAATAAATACGCAATATTCTGGAACAATATTAAAGTAAAACATGTTGTTTATCTCATAAGATAAGAAGCTTAGCAACAATGCATTGCCTATATAATACTACTAATACGTGGATATTCATACATAAACAATATGTTCTAGAACATGGTAAATCAATATACAATTAAAGAATAACTGCAGTTCGTGTACTGGTACAATAATCGCTGGAGACACATTTTTCAAATACTACTTGTAGTGTAATAAAAGCAAAAATAAAATTCTGGTTCACCCAGCAAGGAGGAGGTATGTGAAACTATAGCTGTATCAAGGCTGTGTCAGGTCACGGTGTATACGGCTCAATCGCGTTTTCGCCAACTAAACGTAACGAATGTCACCAGAGCATTGAAAATTTGATATAATAGTAACATAATTAATAATTAAACGATTGTTTGTTTTTGTTACACGACAAACGCAAAATTTCTTCAAAATGTGTACGTTTTCTCCCAAATGTACCACTTTGAAGAATTATTCTATGTTTACACGTAATCTTACCGAGTGGTGTGATTATTTCTTCGTACAAGATCCACTATTGATTGAGTGTTCCGCGCCGCCCCATCTGTGAGTATAAACAGCTGACGAGGTACCCCTGGGCGTACTGGACGGCGGTAAACCCACTCTAATGGTCCAAAAAGATTTGTACCTCCTGAAACCAAATGGTAGCCTATGTTCAATAATATTATTAATGTAATCCTACTTACTACTTATTCTACACGTCATCTTCTTACTAAAAGAAGATCATTATCATTATTATTTTTAGTCATTATCTAAGTTTGACATCTAAATGACTGCGAATGTTTCATTTGTCTTCGGATAAGTGAGAGTATAAGTACACAATAGGGTAAAATATCTCTACCATTACTGTACCGGTATTTAAAATTACTGACAATTAGGATATAACTATTTTATCAATGTTGAAAAATGGCGTAGGAGTAGTAATTTGAATAGTGAAAAATTTCATTCGGAAATAATAATAGCCTTAAAGTTTAAACCTTCCAGCGCAAAACTGGCTGTCAAGTGTCTATCAGATGGATCTATTGTCTAACTTTCCATTCGTTTTCTCTCAGTTTAGTACCAGAATCAGTACTAAAGCTATGGCTAGCTACATACCTACCTACCTATGAATGTATATTTACCTGAAGAGGCTATTGCATAGGTTTGCAGTCTTCCTTAATTTTTGTAATTTTAAAATCACCGTAACATTATACACTGTGTGGTTAAATTTAACTAACTAACTAAACTAACATTTCAATTCATTTCATTTGTTTTAATCAAATAAATTGATATGAGTAAAGTTGCTAATTGTACAAGTGTCAATAAGTAATAATTTAAGGAATCAAAATCAAACAGTTTGATTGAATATTTAAGGGTGACAAAATCTTCAAGAAACCACAATTTCTGATAGTTGATTTTGCGCCACGGTCATGGTCATTCAATTATTATATGCGGTTGGGATGTATATTTTTCGTCTGTCAGACTGGTAGCCGAATTTTCGAATTATATTTTTACGAAATTCCAATTTACCAGGTGTTCTAAAACATTATATTTTGGTTTGGTTTGTAGATTGTTATTCGTCTCAATTATTTCCAGAAAATCGGCCATTATTTAGATAAATTCGACGAAACTAGCTTAGGTAGCCTGCTAATGAGCTTGCTAAGCAAACAAGCACCAACTATAGTTTAAACTATAGTTCAAACTATACTGTTAGTGACTGAGCATATTTGAACTAGTTCAAACTACCATAGTATGAAGTATAACCTACCTCAGTAACTACCCCTAGTACGAACTAAGCATACGACCCCTGGTGCCATGGGTCTCAGTAATTCCGTAGTATAGCCTATATGTATTAGTTACTGATGTAGTATTAACTAACCGCTTAGGGAACTGGTACTACCTAGCGGCAACAGTCTAGCTGTACTCCCCAATTATTTATTTAAAACCTCGTTTATTGTTTTGGTTACAATAACGTGCTTCTGTAACATGCTCTTTCCCGAAATTAATAATTTAACATTGTAAATTCTACCTTTCTAATTTAATATACTACTTACCTAAACTAGCTCGCATTTTATTAACCATTTTATGTCCTTCGTGAAGATAATCCTGTATGAAGGGTCGACTATTATCAAACAACGGTTTGAAAGTCGAACCAAATGATATAATATTAAATAAACATGTTGTTGGTAGACTCTTCATCCACAGGAGGATGGCTTCCCTTGCGTTGGCTATTAGAGCCCCAGACATGCTGTTACTACAGTCAACTATTAATATAAATTCTCCTAGGAACTGGTCGGGGTTATTAACTTCATGCCGAGTGATTAGCTCGTGAAAGTTAGGGCAGTAACTTAGCATTATACAGGTGTTCTTCATTAGGTCTTGGTGTGCTTTACTGCGGACAATTTCTGAATGTTTCATTGATGTGTCAGATGCAATTTCATCGGAACTTTCTACCAAATTTCTAACATAATCTTCATATTCAGATGATGACATACTCCCTGTAAATTAGTTAAAAAAGTTTAACAATGAATAAAATAACTATTATATTATAATAATTTTTTATACATCATCTATACATGTTTAGTTTCATGTTTATGTTTGTTTAAACTCCTACAACTGTATTTACATCTATATTTTATACAAGTAAAGGAATAATTTGTTTCTGAAAATTGAAATCATATACCCGGTAGTAACATAAAATATCCATGTGTAATGCGCATTGCGAGCACAAAAAAAATCAATGTTCTTCCCGGTAATTTGTAAAAAATTGAATTTTAAATAATTGTTATTTCGCGTTCCATTCATTATTTATTGGCTTAATACGTTTAAAATCAGTAATTATATATTTAGAAAATTAATTTAAAATACTATAATCTTAACTTGTTTAACATTTAATACGTATAAAGTGGGATAAAGTTTGTTTTTGAGTTCAATAATTTCTTAGCCGGAAAACAGGAGTTCTAAACAGACCATTATTGGATATTTTGCAACCAGATGCTAAAAGGGGAAAAGCGATACGCCACCATCAATTTGGACTAAAGGTCAACTAAAGCCTCTCTAAAAGATATGAGACTTCGGTATACCAACAAACTATCGTGGGATCTGTCTGTTGTGGTAGGGGTAGCTGACAAAATATACAACCAAATTATTCTATATAGAATTAGACCTCCATAGATAAACTGCTGCCCCTCCATGAATGCAGATTAAGATTCAGTGGGCACTGCTGGCGAAGTAAAGACGAGGTCATACCAGATCTACTTTTCAGGCAACGAACACATGGAACGCGTAGTCGTGGACGACCGGCCATAACATATATAGATCAACTTGAAAGGGATACTGAACTTGGGAGAAACGAAATTGCGAAAACTATGGAGAATCAGGAAGCCTGGAAGGATCTCATTTCCACTATCTCCCACTATACTACTAAGTAGTAGAGATCGAAAATTGTTATTATCATAAAAAAATATAACAGATAAAATAAATATTAATCCCACAACATAAGCCATAAACTTTTAAGTTTTCTAATATCATCTTAATCTTTGCTCCAGTTATCTTATTCTACAAAGAACCGAATCGACAATACTGAGGAACACTAATTAGCTAGAGTAATTACATATTCTTTAAAACTCTGTGGACAGCACCAATACAAATCTCCTGGGGATTTTGTTTGTAAGGTTTATTTGTTATAGCTGAGTCAGTCTCAGACATGCTGATGGCGATTTTGTAATCATATAGCAGTGCAAATCAGGAGGATATTCTAATAAGGGCGTACATTTATTTACATTATTTCAAAGTTTCATAGTTTGGGAATCATAATTACAAATCCTTAGATGATGGAAAATCCTCATGTGAAAATGATATCTGATAAAGCTAGAAATGCAAAAAAAGGATTAAAATATATAGGATAATATGTGGAAAAGGAACAAAAAATGTAAGTTAATTTTCGTTATTAATGCAAATAACAGGTGGCATCGTAAAATGAAATTTGTAAATTATGTTGTATGTTAATTTAAATAGAATCCCGACATAGAGTTTTATTTTATTTTTTGAAAGCTACATAAACTAAAATATTAACTGGGACATTCGATTCAGCTAAAGTGAATTAATTGTTCACTTACAAGCCTTGTGACATTATTCAGTGGACACTGCCTCAGTAATTTATTCTTATTAAGATAAGGCACCTGGTACCTTGAAATAATAACATCTTAGCTGAAACCTCCGGCAGGTAAGAGTTAATTAATTCCACTTGAAATACCCATAAATATTAGTTCTTAATAATACTCGGCAAGAGGGAACCGATGCAAATAACAGCTGATTTCGATTAAATAATATGGTAACTGGCTATAGCGGATAGTTATGAAGGAGGACAATTACCGAAAGCTAACGATAGCTACCTAAAGTTATCGAAAAGTTAAAAGCAAGGTGAAAGCTATCCATTCTCTGATAGGGGGGACATTTCACACTTTCAGCTTTCGATAGCATTAACCCTATCCATACCGGGGTATTTTAGACGCTCAAACTACCGGGGGGGGGGGGGGGGGGGGGGACTTTTGGGGACGTAAAGTTTGGAAGCATATAACTTTGTGTGGTGTGATGATATTACTTTAAAGTAAAAAGTTTTAGATACAAAATTTATTCCTCTATCCAAATATGCCACATCTAATGCTCAAATATAATATTTATATACTATAATTATGTTTAAATTGATTTTAAATTGATATTAAATTGATTGAATTTTAAATTTCCCTCCTACAATAGTTCAGCAATAATATGACAGTTTCAGAGACAGGTCAGTTTACGAGTCATTTTCATGGTCATAAATAATAATATGAAAATAAATTTTTGTTTTAAGATAAAGAATAATAAATTTTAGGAAAAGTAACGGAATTTCACTTGCAATAAATGTGGTTTGGCTTTGAACCAAGCAATCAAATAAAGTGCGTCTCCAAAAGTCCCCCCCCCCCCCCCCCCGGTATGGATAGGGTTAATAAACAAAGAAAGTTAGTGGTTATAATTCAAATAATTGCCGTTTAATTTCAAATATTCCTTCGCGAAATATAAATGCATTGATTCATTGGAGGATGGGATAACCCACTCCCCTTCTCATTAAATGGTTGTCACTACTAACTGAGTGAACTATGCACCACACCCTCTTCCATTTTTTACATTAATTAAAGGCAATGATAATGTCATCAACATTGACAGTATACCGCACACTGTAGTAACACTGAAAGAGTTAGATAAGACAGCATCTCAGCATACACGATGCAATGGATTACTATCCACATAAAATAGTACACCTTTGTCAATAAACTTGCTGAAAATATTGTACTGGTTGGTGCCGTCGAATACTTTATCTGCATATAGTATGCACAGGCACACATCACACTTGAAGGTAAGTAACAAATTTCAGAAAAAAATGGTAGGTGTCAGTAGTGGTTTCATAATGAAAGTAAAGTTATAAAGAATTACAAAAGAAGATATATATACCTTCTTTTGTAATTTTTTTGCTTGGTTATATATTACTTTACACTGCTTGGTGATATATAAATTAATAAAAGTTCTCGTTAAATATATATATATATATAATATTATCGTAAAAATTTTTGTTTCGTGTGACCCCATGTGATGCCGAATCCCTTGCTTGGTAGAGGCGAGGCAGCAGTGACTACTAACAGTCAGACTTGCTGGGCTGGGCGGATACCAAGGAGACCTATAGGATGTCATTGAGGAGGTCAACAATGTTGCCCACGTGGCCATGGGATGGATGGGTAGATGGCACAGTTAATGTTATACAGTAGCTACGCCAAAACTTCCCACTCCCCAAGGTCAGCCTAGTTTAAGCAAGTTGGTAAATGACCTAATTAAATGCCCAGGGGGTGGTCACTAAATCGATCACCATTACAAAATAGCTAGTAAAATTCGAAATTATCAATATTTTGTAGTTATATGTAGTATTATAGGTAAAATATTGCACCTCTATGGGTGCACACGATGGTTGAATCGGCGCTGAGACACCCACTCATCCCCCCGAATTCAGTATGATTTCCTGGTGGCACTGTGGCCTTGAATAATAATGTACAATATATAAAGGGCATCAATACTTTAAATACCATATAGTAATATAGTTAGTTATGCGTATTGTTATGAAAATACTCAGAATCGTAATATCAGATCATATATCACATCAGATCATACTATTTTTTTTAAATATAATTAATTAGTATATAATTAATTATATATTAATTAATATATAATTAATATATTAATTATATATTATTATATAATATTAATGTTATATTGGCCTAGAGAAATATACATAATTATGTAAAGCATATGTATCATTATATGCTTCATTATATGGTACTGCACTGAATTACAAAGTGCAGTAAATATATTTTATAGTTTATTGCAAGGAATAGAGACACCAGAGGATGTAACCATGCAGGAATATATTGTGGTAGTCAGTACACTGGGATTCTTCGATTTCTATATAACAATATTAATAAAAAAATAATTAAATAAAAATATTATATGGCAGCAGCAGAGTGAAGTCATACACAGGATATAAAGACTGATTATAAGTGCAATGGTTCAAGGATTATATGATATCGGAGCCTGGATTTTCCATCACACCATAGGCATATAATGATGACAGCAGTAATGAGGAGTTTGGGAGAGTCAATCAAATAGAAATCGGTGAGAATTAATAATTAGAACAAAAGGATTGTACTATTTTACATGAACATCACTCGCACTTATAATAGAAACATTCAACCTATAAAAAAAGTATTTTAATGTGTTAATCTGAGTCATAAACTACATTTATATGAAAAATTCACGCATTTTCAATAAATTTTGTAGAAAACAGTGAAAAAAAGATAGTGTTTTCCCGCACTATTATTATAACTTTGTACCACTAAAATAATTGCAGAAAGTATTTCTACCACTACAGTTTATTATTGGTGTTATGGGTGAATGAGTGGTTTCGTATTAATATAACCTTTTGTTGGGCACATCTTTTGCAAAGTCCGCAATGACGTCCAGGTGGGATCGAACTGGTGACCTCCGAGTTGGAAGTCTGACGCTCTAACCATTGAGCTAGCGGCTCAGGTAAAATATAGATATGGAAACACTATCTGATACCTTGTATATCCGCAATTTACCTCCTCATGGCCTCCCAACTGTCAATACCATCATATGCTTCCACTGTGCTCAACCCTACAGTACTTGGCCGTCTTCACTCACTCGCTACAATGAAAGGGTAGTGTATATTAACCATGAACCATCACGGCCACAATGGTTAATTAAACACTCTTGCTATATCATATAACAATCTTTTATATACTATTTTAATTATAATTCATTAAAATACTATCATATTGAGAATTATTACAGCTGTTTCCTTTACTGGTACTAATGTTAGACCTTCTATCAATAACAGTAAATCGTTAAATTTCTAAAATAAAATAGTAGGAAAGAATTCCTTGTCACGAATATCAGAAATTTACAAAAATTAACCGAAATTCAGATATTCTGTTTTCGTGTATTAAGTTGTGCACTCGATCCACTCGAACCTGCCAATACAAGCGAAATTCAACAAACTCGGATATAATTAATTGAACTTCTCCAAATTAAAATTAGTGATAAAAATTGCTTCATCCCAATACTTTTTTTAAAATCAAAGAACATTAGAAGAACCATTGATTGTTAACTTAGTCCCATATATTAACTTAATCCCATAACATAATCCCAATATCTCAAAAACGGTAGAGACTCAATTTAGTAGCATATGACGGTCGAAATATAATTTGAAATCATGAACACCCATCAAAGGCGAAACCCGCCAATACGAAAGGTTAGCTTAGGGAAAGAGATTATTTTTTCCACAGAAACCTCTTACACCACACCACATACTACTGAAAAGATTAGCTAAGAATTTACACTGCAGGATTCTTTGCTTATCTCAATGATTAGCCATACTAAAAGGCCTACACCATTATAAAGAACGCATTATAATATTATTTGAAACCACCATATAAGGGCTAGGTATATAAAATGCACCTTAATTACTTTTACTTACTTACTTACCCATTTCCAAAACTGCCTGGGGAATATGATGTTGACTTGGGTAGATGACAACTATTAAATCCATTGAGGGAGCATGTGGTTCTGCCAGAGTGACACACACACTCCTCGCATCAACTGAATTTGGATTCGCGTCCACGCGTATGGCTTGGTTGGGGGACCACACCCCAGAGAGTAGACAACTCATATCAATGTCCAGGCGGAAGGTAAATGTATACGGTTTTAAGTTCACCACTGGCTCATAAGCAATATTACTTAGTTGGCGGAAAGGTGGTGGAGTCTTATCTCCAGAAAGGTAGTTATTTCTAGACAAAACTGCAGGAAATATATTATGCAATAAATTACTTTTAAATCCGAAGTAATTTGTTCTTTTAATTTTACTGTTGGTAATTGAAGGTTTATAGAGAGGACAGGATATCTCTGGAATGACTAGTGTTAATGAACCATCTTCATTTGGTTGTATTTCTTGAATTGTAGTCATTATGAGAACAATCTTTTCTCTCACTGGAATTATCCCAGTATTGGCTGTGAAAATGTGATCCATAGGGGGAGATGCAAATTCCCCAGGTTTAATTCTTCCTTCGTCGATGTAATCTTTCTCAAATTTATCCCTGAATAAATATATATTGGAATTGGAATTGGCTTAATGATAAGTTATATTACCACTTAGGGTCATTTATTTATATTTTTATATGAAAGAGGAATATATCATGTGTATATATATATAGGACTGTAATATAGGAATGTTATGTAACATTTTTCAACTGTTTCTTTGTTACAATCTTTATACTATACTTTATTTCTCTATACTATACTTTATTTCTTTATACTATACTTTATATCTCTATATTCTTCTCTATATCTCTATCTATATGTCTTTCTATCTTGCAACTTATAAATCGTTTTAGTCCAGGGCAACCTTTTATGATTACTGAGGGAAATGTTTGGATCTGTGAAGCCTGTAGTAACTGTGAAGTATGAGCATGAACAATGTAAATTGTAAAATTTCGTTATAATATAGAATATAAAAAAAGGCTCGGGATAAAATTGTAAACCATCTTTTAATATTTTGTGATTCAATACAATCCTAGATCTCTAAAAGTAATTTTAAAAGTACCTACATATTATTATTTTTTTATTATTATTTTACATTGGTATTATTTTACATATTTTACATTCAGTTTTAGTGAGAAATAGAAAAATTAAATCACGATGCCAGGCTATAATTTCCCAGCAACAATCATTAGAAAATTAAATCGTGAAATTTTTCTTGATTTTGTATATATCTGTATATGGATGCCACTGTATATGGATGCCACTGTATATGGATGCCACTACAAACAATGTGTCAACGGTTACACACTCACTAAGCTAATTATTTATGTTCACAGTAGTCAGGGTCATTAATGATTATCTTCCCGTCAAAGGAAGATTTACTGCTTTAAGATACAATAGCAACTTTTGCATAGAATTTGAGCACACCTTTGGGAAATTTATAAAATGAAATTTGACAGCACTGTCAATCTCATTAGTGCTATTTCATGGCAACCTGCTTAATAAACTTATATGCATAATATAGTAACATTGACATATTGTCAGTGTAAGATTTCTAATTGAGAGAGAGAGAGAGATAGCATATTGAGATATTATGGGCTGATTATAGCTATAAAATGAACCAGATAATCCTAGTTTGAGCTACAAAAATGAATAACAGTGTGCCTAACATAATGATACACACTCAATAGTTTATACAATAAGATTTAAAATAATTGGAAATACCGAGTTAGAAATTGGATATACTGGGTGTTTAATGTTTATACACAAAAATTAGAAGCCACATTCAAAAACCTAAATATTCAACCATTTATTTTGTATAAAACCAATTAGTGGACCAGATCAATCCTACCAAATTTCAGATGAATATGATGGTTGTTTCTATAATAGGACTTCTATATTTCTTACAATTTGTCCCCCTAGCTGCCGACAATGGAACTTAAACTACATTCACTAGTTATACCACATCTCACATAGACTTCGTTGCTCCCCCAACAATATAGTTCTATCATTCGCTTTATGTCGATTCATTTCAATAAATTTCATGAAATAATAGCTTTTAGAACTTGATAAGAGCAGAAATTGTATATATAATAATATGTTTTGTTTTAAGTTTTGCTTAACAAATTCCTAAATATGCCTACCTGAGTTTTAGTACTAGAGGTTCCTCTCCTGCTACCATGACTGTGAGAGATACGACTGCTACTTCTTCTCCAAGAGGGAAGACGAAAAGACTGTGGCACGATTCTTCATTCTCATTTGTATATGTGAGCGTGAAGGTTGAAGTCAGGGCATAGCCGCAGAGGTATGTTACCACTTCGGAATGGGACAAGGTGATCTTAGATTCGGAATGAAATCGATCAATTAAACCAGGCATGGCCCTGAGGTATTCTTCCTGATATGAAAATAATTTAAAATAATAATAAAAGATTTAAGGATAAATCCAAAGATAAGTATAGAGGATTCAGTTTATTGAGCTATTCAGATTAATAAATATTACTTAATTTTGAGATAAATATAATAATTTAATCAGGATTATTATTATAAAAGTAATATCCACTATTCACTTACATAAATTAAATAGCCATTGCTACCCATTATAATATACATTCAATATACAACAAACTACTTACATTCCTTCAAATAGGTAATTTACAGCAATTTAAAGTGATAGCAAACTTTTTATCAAACAAGATTAGAGAGATAGATGACAAGGTAAATCAATATAAGTAAAGAATTGTGGTGTTATTAGATTATCTTAATTATTACAATACACAAAAAATCGAGCGAAGTACGAATTTCATATAGATTCAATTTATCGAAATAGCAACACAACAGCATCAAATGTCATGAAGGAACATCTGGCAATAATGACATCGTGTCTTTCCAAGGTACTTGTTGAATGTTAATGACATCACAGATTGTAGGATTATGTTGAGGGATTACTATCTAGTACTGTACTACTTCGGTACTTTAGTCTGCATGTAAGAGCTGGTGGAAGGTGGAGGGAACCAAAGGACCAGTATGGTACTTTGGTATTACAGTACTAGGCCTACTGCATACTTATTTATATTATTTCTGTGAACCCAATATTGATATTTCAACCCAATATCTATCATATGTGGCGCTGCAAGTTACTCTCAACCTTGTATAGACTAAAGAATACAGTAACGGATGGCCTATCATCAACCCAGTGAAAAACAACTATGTGCATCATATGTGGCTGCATAAATATTTTACACAAATGTGGCATACATCGAAATGAAACAGTCCAGACCCATATGCAGTGCATATGTCTAAGCATATATGCTCCAAAAATTATAAACATAGTGGTTGCATATATGCCTGTGCTGTGCATCCCAGCAAACAATGTACGCTGAGACAGTCTATCCAATCACAGGGCGTTCCTAGTGCATGCTGTGATTGAGAGAGGGGGTGGGGATTAGCCTACCTTATCTTATGTCTATGTCTACACCCTACGGCCCTACACTTACTATACTCTATACATACTGATATCTAATTGCTTGAGTACATATGAAAATATATAATTCATTAAGACTGAGGAGTATCCTATATAACTTTCAGCGACGATCAAAAAATATTATTTCGAATATTAAAATCGATATAATTGATCTTCTTTTCAACTATATTAGATAATTCATAAGTATGAATTTACTAAAAATAGTACATTGTAGAACTGTTTAATATATAATTATAAACCATAAATCTATCCAATAATTTAAGTTTTTTGCCATTTAAGTCGGGGGTGGAGGGAGGGTTGGGGAGAAGGGGGGTGGTTGGTGTTTTGCGCTAGTTGAATTTTTGATCGTTTCATTTTTTATTTATGTTCACAGTATAAAATGCTAAAATACAGGATATAATGTTTTTTGCTAAAATTTATCCCTTGAGAGGGTTACATTATTTTTTCCTTTGATTGAGTTTAGAAAATATATCATCATCAAAAGAAAATATATCAATATGAAAAGTATTCTATTTGCGAAATGCTTTGTTGATAGGCTTATGTTGTAAATAATTTGAATTATCAAACAATTGTAAAAACGACATTGGGATAGCTTTAATTATGGTAATCTCATTTTAGGTACTCTACTATCGGAATGGACGCAAAACGTAATGTGTCGGCAGGATGTACTGTATCTATATATTGACGTAGCTATTTCAATATCCACTTTTAGCTATTTCAATACAATATCGACCTTTAGCTATCTCAGTATATTGACGTAGCCGTAGCTATCTCACTATATTGACTTAATATATTGACGTAGGTATCTATGACAACCAATGTGATGATTTTCATCCGCATAAAAGTGTTTGAGTCAAATAAACACACCGTTAGCATAAAATGAGAGAAGGCATGGGAAAATAGACACAGAGATATGTACAGAAGAACATAAGCTGTGACTGGCATATGTTTTGCACAAATTCCACACATATTCTCACCATAAATTTTCTGTCATGTTTACAGTAGCACATGTTAATCTTATGGGTATCTGATATGTCAATGCCCAAATTATTGTGTGTCAAAGGCATATGTTTTAAATATATCAATCACAATTACATGAAACTGAGATTTAATGTGTGCCTTTACCACATTCTCTGCTTATTTGCTGAAATTATGTTGCTGCATATATTTTTGTTAGGCATAAGTTTCCCACATGACACATGTAATTCACATATGATACATATTACCATTTTTAACTGGGAAACCGGCATTGACAGAAATCTTAAACGTTTGGAATTATAGGATTAATTATTAAAATACCGGTTGTCAGGTTGTTAGGCCTATGATAATACTGGTACTGCAAACTAGTGACGATTATCTCCAATCCTATCCTTTTGACTAGATTGTCACAATAGGGCCTAAACTTGAAGAAAAACTGGAAGATCAAGCTGATGATAATATACCGTTACCAATAAGAATAATGCCTTATGTGTTTCGCTTCAGCGATCTTTCAAAATTGGATCTCGAGGTGGAACGATGTTCAGAATTTGAAGTATGGAAGAAGAACATCTTTCTGAATTAGTGCGGGAACCAGCAGAAATGCACTTACAAGTACTCAATCTCTATTTGTCTAATGAAACCTTAGTGTTAGGGGTACTGCTGAGCACGCAGCAGATCAAGAGCAGGTACTTAGGCATCTTACAGCCCACATCAAAGGCCTGATGAATGAAAGTGTAGAGCATTATCGTTTACGTCAACAGAAACAACAGATTGGCGAGTCATTTGACGATTTTCTTATCTCCTTAAGAGATCTTGTGAAAATCTGTTACTTTTGAAATGAACTATGCAAAAGTAAGGCAATACGTGACCAAATAATTGATGGAATTATTGACACAGATAGGTTGGAGTTGCTTCTTTTAGAGATGGACCTTGCATTGGTGGATGCTTTAACAAAATGCCAAGCTTTGGAGTCAGCCAAACATAATAATTCGAACTTAAATGCCACAGGGATGGGTACAGAAGTTAATGCATTGAACAGAAACCAGAGAGCTCCTTCTGGTCACGGTACTCCAAGAATCACTATTAATAGAAACAATAGGTTTACATCTAGCAGTTCGGGTAGAAATAATGGAAGGTCTAATAATCCACACTCTTCAACAAGGGCACATACCAGTACATTTCTTTGTACTAAATGTTGGCGGACAGGATGTACTTTCAGATACTGTCCTGCACTATCGACTACATGCCATAAGTGTGGTCAAGCAGCTTGTAGGAAGGTTTCAAATACAAGATAAAATACTAGATGGGATGGTTTCCAAGCAAATTCACTATTTGTGAATAATTGGGATCCATCCGAGACTGGACAAGAGCAAGGTCAATTCTCATACTTACACATGGTCACAATTATTGGAATACAAAGTCAATCATCGGCCGCTAAATTTGTTCGCTAGAAGCTTGAGTGGGTCAAAAGTATTACATGCTTTACCAGACACCAGCGCTGATACTATTCTATACCACCCATATTAATGTTTTACCCAACTCTATTATTGTTTGACCGCCTGTATTGTTTTACCACCTCTATTACTGTTTGACCGCCTGTATTGTTTTACCACCTGCATTATTGTACTGTGATTGTATGGTGCGCACACCAAATCAATTCACTCAGTCAGCTAGCTTATACAATAATATAAATTGGGTTATTTAAGTTAATACCATTTAAGTTAATACCTAAGTTAATACCTATAATAATTTAAGTTAAAAATCATAATTAAAAAATAATCAGTCTCAAATTTGATTGCAAATTACAGTTTACTGCCATAAATTAGTTATTATATACCAAGGTTTACCTCATTCGTAAGGGTTTCATTGTTCTAATTTAGTAGTTATCGTACAGTATAATTGACCATTATTTTTGTAATTGATTTACTTATTATCAAAAATATTTATTTTTATTAAATTTATTGTGCTTTTGCTAACAAATTCTTATATCCATTCGATTCAATTTTATAATAATCTTGATTACAATTAAGAGTACAGATTAGTGCAAAAGTTTACGAATATCTGTACAGTGTCAAATCTCCATGTCCAACTAAGACGTTGAAATTCAGAAAACCGCACAATAAATTCATACGTATTATAAGGTTGAATTTATTAACAGCGGATATAATTATATCAAAATTGATGCTCCAATCTGAAAGTTCGGAGAAAAACGTTTTGACAGGTGATGCATTCATTACCAGTTTATCCAGAATCTAAAATTGGTTGTAATTTACTTAATTATTGCTCCTGCATTCCATCCTATAGAATCATTATTATAAGTTCTGTGGAATAAGTTCTGGGAAAGTTCTGGGACAATTATAAGTTCCGGGAAACAACGAAATCATACCTCGATGCAGGTTACAGTCGAAACAACTTTCATAATAGATTCACATTAACAACTCAAAATTTCCCACAATTTTAAGACAATCTGAAAATAAAGTGCGAACTGCTCCTGTTACTCTGTTAAGTTGTATGTCATACGGGTTTAGGGGTCTTAATCTTAAATCTTAAATATTTTACCGAAAATAACTTATCTTTTATTGATGCAATTGTATGACTAATCCCATCACATGCGTACTTTTTAACAGGTGCTCCTCTATCAGCGATGCAATTGTATGACTAATCCCATCACATGCGTACTTTTTAACAGGTGTTCCTCTATCAGCTGTTCTTACTCCATATCTCAAGAACCTGTGGCCTAGTGGTTGTTGTCTCGCCTTCCATCTCGAGATCCCAGGTTCGGTACGTGGTTTTTTGGCACTTAGAAGGATAATTGAAGAGTTATCAAAAAAGAAAGACAGGCATCTGGCTGTTATCTTTGTTGACTTCTTCAAGGCCTTTGATTCAGTCTCCCACTCACGTATGTTCAGCATACTTTCATTATATGGGATTCCTGATGAAATTTTTGCAGCAATCAGATCAGTATACGATGGTTCGACAACATTTGTGTCTACTGTTGATGGTGACACAGAACCATTTGAAGTGTTATGGGGCATCCTCCAGGGAGACACACTTGTACCATTCTTGTTCATAATGTTCTACGCATGTCCTTAGATCATCATAATGATGATGGGGTGATGATAACTCCAGCTACTGGCTCCAGAAGTCGAGGAAATTCTGCCAAACACCTAACTGATCTAGACTTTGCTGATGACTTAGGAGAACTCTCAGAATCAATAGAGGGAGTCCAACGGCTCCTCAGCTCATTAGAACATCCTGCCTCTAGTGTTGGTCTTTTTATTAACTCCAGAAAGAACAAAATTTTGACAGTTAACTTTGAAAGTCCTCAGCAAGTCTCTGATCGGATGAGCATAAGCTCAAAAGATGGTATGCTTGAGCATGTGGACGACTTCTGTTACCTGGGATCATGGATCCGGAAGTCAGGTGAGGACCTTCGATTACGTAAGGGAAAGGCATGGGCAGCCTTGAATAGGCTTTCCAGGATTTGGAAGTCACCGAGAATTAATCGGAAACTTAAGGTCCCGTCCGATTATTTAGAGCAGCAGTAGTTCCAGTACTCCTCTGATTATTTAGAGCAGCAGTAGTTCCAGTACTCCTCTATGGGAGTCCATGCTGGGCTCTAACTGCTGAGGACACCAAATCTCTGGATGGCACATTCACAAGAATGCTACGCCTGGTCCATTGTGTCAAGTACAATGCACACATCTCCAACCAGACACTATACAACATTGGAGGTATCTCATGGGTTCCCCCAAGCTTGACACTTGAACAAAATCGCCTCCGCTTTGCAGGACATTGCTTTCGCCGAGAGGACCAGCCAGTGCATAATCTTGTACTTTGGCAGCCTCATGGAGTGAATAAGCATGGTGGACAGCCCATGACTTTCTTGAGACGCATCTAAAGGACACTGGCCTTGAAGATGCGGATGATCTAGCAAATGTCATGGGTGATAGGGAGTTGTGGAGGCGCAATTTTGTCAACAAGCCGGCACAGCATTCTTTAAAATGCAGCTGCAATGCAGCATGCTGATCCTAGTAGTAGCCCGACTCCTCACTGCCACCAACCGGCAACGACGCGCACGAGCGCCATTATAAAGGGACTTGGTCTGACCACTGCCAAGAACTCCGATCCCATTACGGTACTTGGGAAGCTCGGCACTCACATCAATGGGGGGATGAACAAGCGAGTCCACCGCCAGGAACTTGCTCGCCGAAACCGCCTTCCGGAGGAACCACCCCAAACATTCCTGGTGCACCTCCGAGACATCACCACCAAATGTGGTTTCGCAGTGCTTCGCACTGCCGATGCCCATACAAACAATCGCCTCCTGGATCAGTTCATCGCTGGATTCCATGACCAGGAAGTGACCGAACACCTTCTCCGCCTCCCCGCCGGAAGTTTCCTCACCGACGCACTGCAACTAGCGCAGGCCGAATGGGCCGCCTGCAACGACGCCGCCTCCTTCGCCAACCCCGGACCCGCATTGTCTGCAGCTCAGGCCAATGCACTACGCCCCTGGCAACCCAAATGAGGGCGCTCGGGCCGTCCCCGCAGCACTACTTCCAGTGCCCGCTGCCCCCGGTGCGGTTATCCACCCCACCCCATTGGTAAATGGTGTCCCAGTCTCGATGCGACCTGCCGACACTGTAGCAATATGGGACACTATGACCGGATGTGTCCCCGCCGACCAAACACCAACATGACATCTGGGGCACTTAACCACACCAACCCGGACTTCGACTTCTCCTCGACCAACCTCACCGAGGTTTGGTCCCTCCTCGCCGGCGCCGAACTGACTGATGCCCCACTCGTGTCAGCGATGGAGCAGCTGGAGCCACTGGAGACCGTCACACTCGGGTTCCAGGTTGCTGCCAACATCTCCTTCGGCATCCGCGAGCTCCAGTTCCTCCCTGACTCCGGAGCCAACATAACTGGAATCCCACTCCATACGTTCCTCGTCTTTGGGGGGCGGTTGGCCAACCTATGGCAACCAGTAGTCCCTGCCCTGCAGGCCCCCAAACTCGCTAATGGCAGTAGGACTGGCTGGTCGTTCAAAGGGGACTTCAAGGCCACCTTCCAGTGCCTGGTGCTCCGCACAGCATGCACCACCGAGGTCTGGGTGTTAGACGGCCTCCAACAACCACTGCTGTCCCGCAAGGCGTGTTTCCTCCTCGGGATCCTGTCAAGCCTGATCCTGCGAGGAGGTATGCCGCACCGCCCATTGCTCAGTGATCCGCCATTGGGGCCCGTAAAGGTGTCTGAGTCTGTACTCCCAGATATTCCCATTGGCGATATCTCCTTTGCAGAAGTGAAGGCTGCTGCAAAGAGCATTAAGACCAATCGTGCCAGTGGAGTAGATGGTGTTCCCCCTGAGGTCTTTAAAATACCTGAGTGTTTAAAGCTCATCTATCCCATCATAGTAGACATGTACCGTACAACAAGAGTCCCACAAGAAATGAAAACAAATAAGTTGGTGCCAGTTCCCAAGAAGGGCAACCTAACACTCTATGGTTCTTTTCGGGGAATCTCATTGATCTCGATTGCTGCAAAGCTATACAGGTACTAGGAGTACTCTCAGAATCATTAGAGGGAGCCCAACGGCTCCTCATCTCATTATAACATGCTGCTTCTAGTGATGGTCTTTTTATTAACTCCAGAAAGACCAAAATTCTGACAGTTAACTTTGAAAGTCCTCAGCAAGTCTCTGATCGGATGAGCATAAGCTCAAAGGATGGTATGCTTGAGCATGTGGACAACTTCTGTTACCTGGGATCATGGATCCGGAAGTCAGGTGAGGACCTTCGAATACGTAAGGGAAAGGCATGGGCAACCTTGAATAGGCTTTCCAGGATTTGGAAGTCACCGAGAATTAATCGGAAACTTAAGGTCCGATTATTTAGAGCAGCAGTAGTTCCAGTACTCCTCTATGGGAGTCCATGCTGGGCTCTAACGGCTGAGGACACCAAATCTCTGGATGGCACATTCACAAGAATGCTACGCCGGGTTCATTGTGTCAAGTACAATGCACACATCTCCAACCAGACACTATATAACATTGGAGGTGTCTCATTGGTTCCCCCAAGCTTGACACTAGAACAAAATCGCCTCCGCTTTGCAGGACATTGCTTTCGCCGTGAGGACCAGCCAGTGCATAATCTTGTACTTTGGCAGCCTCATGGAGTGAATAATCATGGTGGACAGCCCATGACTTTCTTGAGACGCATCTTAAAGGACACTGGCCTTAAAGATGCGGATGATCTAGCAAATGTCATGGGTGATAGGGAGTTGTGGCGGTGCAATTTTGTTGACAAGCCGGCACAGCATTCTTAAAAATGCAGCTGCAATGCAGCATGCCGATCATGTAGTAGTAGTAGCACAGCCGACCCCGCCTGAACTGGTTGCCATCCTGCCACCGCCTACCACGACGACCACCCCACCATCAGCCCTGGCTACTGCACCAGCAGCTACAACCACCAGCACCACATGGGATAAACTTGCGGCCCGGTTCCCACATCCACTGTCAGGGATCTGTCGGGTAATGAGAGGCGGCCCAATAACAATCAAACTCCGCGAGGTTGCTTCACCAACTTTCTCTTATGCAAACCGCACCATCCCTGCCAACTTGGAGGAGGCGTTCGACCAGGAACTCTGTGACCAAGTCACCATGGGGATCCTTGAGCCCGCAGACGACGAGAACAACCCGAGCGCGTGGCTCAGTCCCATGGTTGTCATCCGGAAGAAGGACCCCAACCCAGTTCGCATCACGGTGGACCTCCGGCAACTAAACAAGTTTAGTTCATTTCGTCAACCTTCATCCACCGCGCTGACATCCGACAGCTCCACGCAGCCCACCAGGGGATGAACAAGACTCGGGATCGTGCAACCAGGTTGGTCTGGTGGCTATCCCTACTGAACGACATCCAACAAACAGTAAATCGATGCCGTTCCTGCCAGACCAACCTCCCCACCCATGGCACCAAGCCCCTCCAACACAACCTGGAGGCCATGAGGCCCTTCCAGCGCTCCCATGCTGACCTCTTCCAGGTCGGCGCCATTAAATACTTGGTGGCCACCGACGAGTGCCCATGCTGTACCGCCTCAACTTGGACACAACATCTCGCGCGATCATCGACTGCCTCCGCCACCTCTTCCTCGCTACCGCCGTCCCTACAATCCTCCACCTCGACGGTGCCCCCTATTTGTATCCAACGAAGTCCACCAGTTCCTCCACCAGTGGGGGGACCAGCTCGAGCCCTCCAGCCCCTACCCGACGCGCACCAATGGCTGCACCGAGGCCGCGGTCAAGGCCATGAATAAACTCATCCTGGGGGCCAACCACGACTTGGACGCAATCGCACAGGGGATCCTGGCTTTACGCAACACCCCACGCTACTGTGGTTGATCCCCTGCCGAGCTCATGTACGGTCGCAACGTCTGGGAGGCCCTCCCCGTCCACTTCACCTCGTTTGCCCCCAAGTGGCGCCAAACATTCGTGGAGCTGGATGAGGTGGCTGCCACCAACCGCAATGAACTTCAGGCGAACTAAAACCACCACACACGTCCACTGAAAACGCTCCTGGTCGGCCAGCCATTCAAGACCCCACCACTAAGCGTTGGACTGGCCTTGGAACCGTGGTTGAGGCCCTCCCCAACCACGACTTCCATGTGCGCCAAGAGAGCAGGCGAATTGTGCGACAGAACCGCGTTCTTTTGCGTGTCCGCACATTCAGCGTGCCCCCTAGCGGCCCACCCGCCCCACCACCTACGACTGTCCAACCTGAGCACACACTGCCATCTCACATCTCGCCCCACCAACACCTGCGACTCAAACGCCACACGATCCACCGACACAGAGGCCATGGTCCACCGTTGCCTCTCAACCACCAACCAACCCAACCCATACTCGTTCTGGCAGACTCGTCCAACCGCCAGCATATTATGGATATTGCAATGAATAGAAGACCCACCCCTATGGCTCGCCCCACCCCCTTATACTAAATGTAGTAGACTTGCCTCGATGGCTCGCCCCCACCTGTATCCGAACTAGATCGTACTTAGCCCACCCCCTTCACCGAAGGGGTATGTGTAGTAGACTTGCTTCGATGGCTCGCCCCTTGTCTTGGTGATCTGGTACCTGTATACTGACATATACTGAATACGGTAATATACGGACGACCGGTATCAGACAGCTAGTCAAAGTATATAACTCAATTGATGATGGAGTGTAATTAGTATTAGTATTGTATACCGTATACTGTCCGTTTGCTATACGATGGCAAAATACCTAGCTAACTACAGTAGCTAAGTAGAAGCGGCCTAGTTATCCCATTAAATTCCCATGATATTTAACTGGTAGGCCTAGTTAATTATCCCATTACATTCCCATGATAATTTAAACGGAAACGAATCTACCTACCTGTTACTGTATTATCAAACTGACATGCATGATATTATCCAACATATCACAATATATTTGTTATTAGTTTACTTTACTGTCATTAAATATTCACTAAGGCAAGTAGAATTGGAGTACCGGGGTACTTAAGAAATTAGCCGAGAATTTCAGGAGGCGCAGGAAGCTAAGCCACTGTAAGCCGTTCGACACCTTGTTGCTGACAAATATCCGGAGATTTTTTCTTACTTTAATTACAAGAATCCTTCAAATCCCCATAGATCGTATACATGTAAATATTTTTCTGGATTCGAATGAAGCTTATTGTGATTCATTTCATAAAGCAGTCGTATTTATATAATATTATTCGAGCGACTTAGAAATCTTAGTATAACACGAATAATTGGATTTGACACACAGCAAATATTAGCAGTATATTTTATATTGAGGAACAGGAACCATTCCGTAATCATAAACATAATTAAAACAAAATCATAAAAATGCAATCCAGCAATACTTTTGTTCAATATTAGTATTAATATTCAATGATTATTTCTCGATCTCAATGTATTTGTGTTTTTTTCTCCTCCAAAACATTGAGAAAAAAAAACAATTAATTTTTTTCTCATTGCTTTATTTCTCAATGTTTTTTTTCTCAATAATTTCTTTCTCAACGTTTTTCCTCAATGTTTTTTTCTCTATGTTTTTTTCTCTATGTTTCCTTTCAATCTTATCGTCTCAAAGTCTGAGTTTGTTTTGTTATACAAATTATACTGAAGGTCTATCTCAATGAGTAACCTAATCGGTGATCAATTAACAGGGTCAACCCTGAGGAGAAGCCCCCCCCCCCCCCCCCCCCCCCCCCTCCTCTCCCCGGACAGTTCCCCCCTGCCACAGTGGGACACTTCCCCCTTTTTATTGCATCAATAATAGTCATCCCCATCTGCTACATTTTAAGGGGGGAGTACCCCCCCCTTTACACTTTTGTAAATGTTTACAATTTCTACTGAAATTAAAATATTTTGATTTTATACAGTATGGGCTGTTATGACTAATCATTTCGAAAAATTTTCAAATTTCCAGTCACCCTCTAGCGGCCATTGAATGAAACAAGATTTGCGGTTAAAATGCTACTCGTCATTCTATTTTAGGTGAAATTGTCTGAAACCAATTTTTTCCGAATTATGGAGGTGAGCTCCACAAATGTTATCGGTTATAATTTTTAGTTTAGCCTTTTTATGCAAATAATTAATATTCATTAATATTTATTAATATTTGGAAAAATTGTAACTAATTTTTGGCTTTAATCTGAAAAATTGGCTGTAAAAAAATTAGATATAAAAATTCCAACCGATAGCTTTTAAAGAACAGCCGAAACCTTTTCAAATGAGCCAAAAACAAAGAAAATTGGTTACAAAATGGCGGAGGAGTAGTAATTTGAAAAATGAAAAATGACATTCCAAGATAATTGCCTTCAAAGTTTAAACCTTCCCGCCAGAACTGTCTGTCTGTGTTCTGGTTGGTTAATCATGATGGCATGATTGAAGCATATCACCGGGCTAAAACGTTCATTACGGTGGTATCCGGGGTCGCTGATTTCATTTCCAATGTCAGTTTTAACGTTTGGTGCAATCTAGTCTGTCTGTCTGTTTGTCGGTTGTCTGTGTGTCTTACAATTTGACTGACAGACCATCATACAGAAAAACAGCGATAACTCGAAAACTAATTAAAAGCGGTTTTCAGATTTGAAATCTTAAATAAAATTTGCTACAGAATAACTCAAACACCACATATTTGAAATTTTAACATGGGGGTGGTGGGGTGGGGTGGGGTCCCCCTTACACAATTATATAATAATACTCATAATTAAAATTAAAACAATTAAAACGGATAAATCTATATTATTCAAAACAGTATCATTCGGGGATGGAATTTATAGGTCATCTAATTATTTGTTGAAAGATTAGCAAACAATACAATGTAATTGCATTAATGAAATCCATAAATAAAACTTGGATGCAAAATGTAAAATCGGGATACAAAATATCCATTTCTAAGCAAAGGAAGTTGGATATAACTTGTCTCGATACAAGCGGTCCGTTTACCTTATAAAATGAAAGAGGGGCGGGATACCAGGTTTGCCGCATACTATTATAAATAGGGTAAGCCCGGGCCTTGATATAAAATTAGAAACAACGAATCAGGAGGTACATTTGATTCGACAGGAGGAGAAGGTTTGATTTATATTTTTAAAACCTAATATTCGAATTTGTCTTTTTATACTTTTTGAGTAATAAAAGTCGGGGGGGGGGGGGGGGGGGGGGGAGTTCGTAAACGTCGCGATCTTCACCTATGTTCTAGAACATTTTACAAATGTAAAAATATCTATAAGTTAAATATTAGTCCTAGAGAAAATAAGTATTTTTTATATATTACGGGCATTGTTTAATTCCGGGTCTCACCTTTTTCAGATATTTATAGTATTTTTGTGGAGATATTATACATTAGTACGAAACTATATAGTGTAGTATAGTATATATAGTATAGTATAGAAATTAAGTGGTCAAATAAGTATCATAAAAATTAGTAGCTAGCTATTTCGTGAGTGTGCATGTTAGCTATTGTAAAAATAAAAATAAATTTTGTTCTAGAACTTATATATTTAGTTGTAGAACATTAAAACAAATTTAATTACAGTTTTGTTACCCATTTGAAAATGTTCTAGATCATGTAAGCTATTTTATTTAAAAACACTTTTTTCTCTATAGAACTAATCTATTTTTCTTTAAGAACATTTTTAAAAAGTATATGGTAGTTATTGATTTTCTCGCTTTTAAAAAAATTTTCTAGAACATTAGCAAAGATCGCGACGTTTGCCAAGTTTCAGTTATTCACTTTTAGTATAGCTGAACCCGACATTCCTGAAATTTCGCGATTTTCGCAATCTCGTAAAAATCGCTACGTTTGCGAATTTCACAATCTTCGCCGAAAAAATGTTCAAAATTGATACTTTACGCGAGCTGCGAAAGATTTGGTTGTCCGAATGGATTCAAATCCGAAAAAAATCATAAGAAAATTCTTAAGCCAGTAAAAGTTACAGTAGTACCTAACCAACCAACCCAGCAGTATATCGGGAACCTGAATTTGCAGGGGTAAAACATGGGGGCCTCTGAAAAATTGGATGGTCCCTGTGAAATTACATATATGCTAATATATTTTTTTTTATTAATTCCTTTCTATGTGTCAATATAACTCTGAATTTAGAGTTTCACTACTATGAAATTTTATATTTAAATTTGCGTAAAATTAGCAAAGAAAATTTCCCCCGTAGGAATATAAAATGTGTAAAATCTTTGAAATTCCATCCATATACTTCTTACTTTGTTTTAACTAAAAAGAAAAGCGTGTCAAGGGATTTTTACAAAGGGATTTTTCTGTATACCTACCCACCAGACGTCAGAGTATAAAGGCCCGTTTGATTTAGGGAGTTCCATTAACCGTTCAGGTGGGATTAACCACGGATGCGGATATTTCGATCGATATTACTACGCATGGTGTAATAAGAACCTGGAAAAACCTTCTTAATTCCAGATAGCCTTTGGGAATAATTATTTTCCCCTGAAGAAAATCGATGGAACCTGAATCCATCGCTGCGTTATTTGTACGGCCTGATGCCGAACAAATTATGGACTAATAGGTGGACTTGTCCGGTGTGCCACCCTGCTGGTTGTCGTCGCCCTGGTATCAAACCATCAGTAAGTACGTGCTGACAGTAGTGCATACAACACGGTGTCATACAACATGTATGATATATATTTATTAACTTAATTATAAATTTAGTCGACATTATTCTTAATGTGGTATATATATAATTATTACACTACTACAATTTAGGTAACAACTCGAAAGGCCGTTTACAGCATGTGATGTATGTGTGAGAAGCGATACCCAACACAGATAGATGGACGTCTTGAAATTTGTTCAGTCTGAATTACTAGTAAGTTAATTTATTGTTCCAAAAGTTTAGTAATGCGGGTAAAATCTAATTAAAATAACAAAAAAACTAAGGAAGACTCAATAATAAGTACCAACAGGAACAGACAATTAACCCGGTGAACCAAAATAAAACATACATACTGCAATAAAAGTAAGGAGAAATATAGTTAGCAAGTCGTTAGACTTGATTACTGTAAGAAAAAAAGGCTACTGACTACTGACTACTGGCTACGGACCTAGAGCAAAAACGGCTCTAGCGAATTTGATGAAATTTTGCATGGACCATGAAAATAGATTTCTATGGGTACTTGTGAAATCGCGGTTTAAATTGAAACATCTCAACTTGTTTTATTTCGAAAAATAGCCCCAAAACACGAAAATTGCCATAGGCGCAATGATAAAACACCCAGCTGGCACTCATGAAAAATGTATAGAGATGGCCTGGTAATGCATTCAATAGGAAGGGCAACTAACAAATAACTAGTTTCTGTGCCAAGTATTATCATCACTCTAATCTACAACCCAGACAGTAATCAAACATTAACTGGTTTAGCTGCCTATTACAGTCTCAGCTTAATAACTCTTCCCAATGCATCCTTGCTATGTTAATTAATTGGCGTGCAAGCTAAATGACTGTTAGTTAAACAGTGTATTGGCTACTATTGATTGTACTGTGCTCTCTAGCTCTCATCTAATTATTGTTTTATTTTGAAATCTTTGTGCCAACATAAATATTGTGGAGGCTGTATGTTGATAAGGCTGCATGTTTACTCAGCCTCATAATGATTCTCCATAAGGCTAACATTATAGTTTGAAATATATTTAAATCTGTTATAATAATAATATAATTGTTGTATTTAATTAATATCGTGGCTTACATTGTACAGTGTAAATTGTTAATCGCGGTTTACATTGAAACTTATCAACTTGTTTTATTTAATACAAAAATAAGAACGAATTTGTCTTATCACTTCTTGTGCGCGGTTGTATTGAATTCATGACAACTGCTGTTATTATTATATTAATCAATTGACACCCCGACACCTCTCTGACTACTCTATCCGATAGCTCTATCATTTCGCTAACTGCTATAATCTATCTTCTATAATCACAACAGCTTTTATAATTCATTAGATAATTACAACATAATAATTATAGTTTGAAGTTGTCTAGAAAATTTCTCGTACACCACCGGGACTACACTCACACTAATTTATTATCAGACAGAATAAAAACCTTTTACTTGACTCGTACTGTCTCCTACGACTTGCTTCACGAGCCGCTAGGCCCGTCTCTAGTATGTACATAGTAAGAATGGGTAGGCGGAGCTGTTCTCTGTTCTGGTTTGACATACAAAATATCAAGGCCCATACGCATACGCAACTAACTAAATCTCGTTTGGTCAGATAGGGGGACTCTACGCCACTTTTGTAACACCATTATACAGTACTTCAGTATACTGACTTTCAGAATGTCGTAATCAATAATTGTATTTTCATCAGAGTTTCTCAGCAAGATATTTAAGAATTTTATATTATATTTATTTAAAATATTACTCAGTATATTTACTAACCAATAAATGTCTTCAATATTGAAAAATCCCTTAGATTTTATTAAAATTAGCTCAAATGTAAATGTTAGTAATTAATATTACCCATATACCTAACATTAATAAAATATGTATAAATATGTTAGAAAACCGTTAGTAGGCCTAATAACTGATAAACAATATATTTGTGAAAAATGCGAGTCGTTACTTAACTGTGATTTTGTAGTCTAAATAGTTGGTCTAATTAGTTACAAATTTATTAGAAAATGGAATTATTTTATTTAAAGAAAAACTTTACTTCTAAGAAACTATAAGTTAAATATTAAAGCCCATTCTAATTTTATAGATATATGTAACGTTTATAATACAATGTTATTGTCTATATTTTGGTTGGTTATTAGCTGCTTACAATACAAGTAATTCATACTTGCCCATGTGAAGAATATACCAGACTTTCTGCCGTTATATTTCACTTTGCAGTTACCCCCATGTGAAGAATACCAGACTTTCTGCCGTTATATTTCACTTTGCAGTTACCCCCATGTGAAGAATACCAGACTTTCTGCCGTTATATTTCACTTTGCAGTTACCCCCATGTGAAGAATACCAGGTTTTTACCAAAAACACAGGTTACAGAAGGGCTGAATCTAACCAAAACAATAAACGAATTAGTATATGTACAGGTTATAAGACAGAAATAAGCGCTATAAAACACTTATTAAAGATAAATTAAAAAAAAAATTAAATCTTCATATATAAAATTCCAATAAAAAGTCGACCGAAAAGTGAAATCCTGGTATTCATTACATGGGCGCTAATTAGCCTACCTCCTAAATATTTCCTATGCGCTATTGGATTCTCAATAACCGTACACAATTTTGCATTACATAAAATTTTTCGAATAAAATTCATTTTCAATTTCGCAGATTAATCCATTGTACAGAAGCTATTAATAGGTTCCATTCTTCTTAGCAAATTACCTCTACACCAATAGGAAACCCAAGATTTTAATTTTGAAGAATATCAGCTTTTTGATTGGATGCATATATTCTAAGACGTTGGCCAATTATACAACTTACATCATAGATTAATAAAAACATTCTACCTACCTACCTTTCAATAATAACTTTATATGCTGCACCACACCACCCCCACAAGGGCAATAGAGCATGTCAAAAGGGCGATAAATTTAGATATTAACATGTTGACTTGCCCCTCCACTAATGGTTTGGAATTTGAAATATTGTAAAAATTGTAAGAAGAAAAAGTGGCAAAGAATTTTATACTGTTGTATCGCATTTACCAGTCACAATACATTTGTTTGTACCTAATTATAGTATAGAAATACCAATAACAGTAGGCCTACAGCATACGTAACCATGTAAATTAACTACTGATATAAAATGATTTTAAAATACTGTCAGTTTCACACACACTCTACTTACCAAACAGTGACATAACCGGTACATACTGCTTACAGTAGGCCTACTGAAATAAGAGGATTGTAAACAACTTTCGTTTTCATAAACACACATAGCATAAAGCTGCGTAACTGTCATTAGAGTCAGTCATTAATAGTAAGAACAAAGTAGTAAGACTACTTGTATGTTTTTGAATTATTTCTGAGGAAAGAGGTTGCTGTAATGTTATCACGTTCAGAAACTACTCGTATCCATATTTTGGATATCCAAAGGGAAAGGACTTATCTATATCAAATAAATTGCCAACTGGGCTGGATTGTATGCGACACCTAATGTTCCTGCATCCACAAAAACACAATGGTGCAACCAACACTGATTCTGAATGCCGTGACTGTGCTGAAGATGTGTTAGGGATTTGGGATCAAGGCAGTATTCCTACAGTTACGTCTTCAACTGCGTTTGCAAAACGATTAAGAAAATTGTTGGATACATATAAATCTGTAGACCGCATTACGAAGCAAAGAAAAAACCGTCAAGCATTTATTGATAAGTAGCATTGATAAGTATTTAAAGCAACTATATCTGAAATCTTGGACATTGCATTTTGTAAAAGAGTCGTTTCACATGTAATTGTGAGAAATCAATGAATCAAGGCATCAATGAATGCAAGTACCAGGGCGACTGCAAGTAGTGCAACTGAATCAGATTTACAAGAAAATGGAGTACTACTTGCTTGTAGAAGAATCTGACTCTGACAATCACCTTATAAATACAATTTCCAGCAACCTTCATGGATTTCAGATGATAAAGTGAAGAAGTCTTCCAGAATCAGTATACCCTATGTAGCCAGTCAAACTCGCTGATAGATGCGAGATTAGTGATATAGCTCACAGCGGCATACATATAGTTAAGGGGGGGGGGGGGGGGGGGGGGTATAGGGATCTAAGTGCATAAAAAATATAAATTCAATTAATGTCGATATTGTATTGTTATTGCCTACACAGTGTTCTGTACAGTGCAACAATATAGATATAACCTGAACAATGCTTAATAAATACTGAAATATATTCTGCACACTCTGAATGTTTCCATCTTTCAGTGGCCCCTTATTCTTGTTTTATAATGCAGTTGTGGGAAAATACCCACAAATTGGTGACCCAGACGAGCAGACTACCAGGCGACTGGACGTCTTCCAACTACTGAACTACCGCTACAACTACTAGATTCGATTATATACTTCCAGTGATCCGTTACCGTACCTGGTACCGGTACTGCAGTATACTGCTGTAGTATATTCGAAGCGTACTTTAATATGTCACTCGATCAACATCGAAAAGCCGAATTGTTACAAACTCTCGACAAACTTACCTCACATATTCCGGACTACAAAATGCCAAAAACCAAGAAAGACATTATCAAAGAATTACAGAAAGAGAACCCATACGCCGTTCTAGTTATTTTAAGTCAGCTAACTCAAGAAGACTCTATCGATACCGGTACCAAAAGAAAAACAGACGACAAAACGGACGTACAGAAAACGCGACATCCTGATTTTTTTCCGAAGGATGCAAGAATCTGGTTTCAGCAAGTTGAAGCTATTTTAGAAGGGCAGAAAGAACACTCTAAAAAGGCGAATCTTCTCGCAGCAATTCCAACGGATACAATCCTCGAATCAGGGGTTAACATCAATGATGCCGATCCTAGTAGTAGTCAATGATACCTTTGATACCATAAAAACTAATATTGTATCGCACTTGGCAGACAGCGATGAAAAGCGATTACACAAACTTTTAGAAGACCAAGAACTTGGTGATCGGAAGCCATCTGCAGTCCTTCGGCAGATGCAACGCCTTGCAGCAGGAAATGGCAACGATCAAATTATTCGATTGCGGTTCCTAGAAATCATGCCTCCGATAGTAAGTACTGTACTGAGTACACTTCCAGAACTGTCTTTGGAGAAACTCGCCCAACTTGCAGATAAAATGGTTGAACAACAGAGTTCTAATTCTCACAACTCCTCTACTCCATCTTCATCTCCAATTTCCCAAGTTGCCGATAACAGTTATCGCCAACAAACCTCGGAAATAAACTTACTTCACCAATCACAAAACCTACTAATGGAATCCCAAAGAGCGCTCACAGAGCAGGTTGCCGAAATAAGTGCGCAACTTCGAGCTATGTCCAACTCAAACACGCGGGACTCTCGTTCGAGGAATCGGGATCCGAGCTCATCGAGAAGCCGGACACCATATCGCACTCGCTCGCAATCGCGTGGACGGGAATACAACCCCCAAGGATCGTGGTGCTACTACCACTTCCGTTTTGGCCGTGAAGCTTCTAACTGTCAGCCGCCATGTAATTACAGGCTTGGTAACAACAATTCGTGCTCAGTTCCAAAACCATCAAATCCAAATATGGGTGATTCCAAATCCAATCATAATACTACTAATAATGTTTGCTCAGTTCAAGTTAAAGCTGACCCTGTAGGACAGTTTTTAGTTGATTCGGGCAGCGATTTTTCAATTATACCCCAGTCATATAGTAACCTTTTGGTTAATTTTTCACAACAGTCACATACTAAATTGACTGCTGCGAATTCATCCAATATTAGAACATACGGACGTGGCGAATTAATATTTACTATTCCTACTTTAGGAAATAAGCAATTTAATTGGAATTTTATTGTGGCAGAAGTGAGCCAGCCTATACTAGGTTTGGATTTTTTGAAATATTTTGATATAAATATTGATTGTAAAAACAGTACTATAATCATGAAACCATCAGTAAGCGGTGAAACGAATCACATACATTGTGATAATGAAGAAATATTTACAGAGTGTGAAATGGATAATTCCACTTTTACTAATATTTTTTGCGTAAAAAAATATTTCTTGATTTTTGTTGTATTGTTTATGAATTTAACATATTTTCTCACCAACAACAGAGCAATGTTGTCAAGTATTTTATTGACTTTTGGAGTGGTTATGTGTTTTTCAAGCATACTTGGTATAACTAGTGACATGTGTGCAGTAGGGAATACTGCAACTTATAAACTCAATTTAATCAGCAGCTCAAGTATTGTAAATAATTTTAATTCAACATCGAAAATGAGACATTTACTTAGTGAACACAAATCGGTGTTTACAGAAATATCAGCTGATGACATAATAAAACACCCCATCAAACATCACATAATAACCAGTGGTCCACCGTGTAACACTAAACCAAGACGTATATATGGCCTGGCCATATATCGTCTAAATGCTGCTATTAAAGAATTTGATTTTCTACTAAATCGGAATGTAGTAGAACGCCGAGAATCACCCTGGTCATCAGCATTGCACACAGTTGTAAAACACGATAACTCTATAAGGCCCTGTGGTGATTACAGGAGATTGAATAAGCAAACTTTGCCTGACACATATCCTATGCCCAATATCTCAGACATAACTAACAAATTCGTGATTGTATAATTTTTACAAAAATTGACTTAACCAAGGCATTTCACCAAATTCCAATGGCTGAAGAAGATGTCCCTAAGACCACTATAACAACACCTTTTGGAATGTTCTGTTACCTAAAAATGCCATTTGGACTTAGAAACGCAGCACAAACCTTTCAAAGATTAATGGACACTACATTATATGGGCTAGAATGTGCTGTAGGTTATATGGATGATATTTTGGTTGGAAGTAAGAGTGAAGAGCAGCATTACCATGATGTTAAACTGGTTCTAGAACGTTTAGAAAAATTTGGTCTTAAAGCCAAACTGTCAAAGATGCATATTTTTTACACAAGAAGTTAATTTTCTCAGCTATATTGTATCAAAAAGACAGGTGTTCGCCCAAATCCATCAAAAATTGAAGCCATCAGAGTATTTCCTGAACCGACATCAATAAAATCATTAAAACGGTTCATTGGGATGTGTGGTTTTTACCACAGGTTTATTCCACATTTCTCTGAGATTTCTGCACCCCTTACCGATCTCACCAGGGATAAAAAAAAGAACCAAGATTTAGTTTTAACACCAGAAGGAAATTACGCCTTTGTAAAACTGAAACAGGCTCTTGCAAACGCAGTGACCTTATCATTTCCAAAAAGAGATACCCCAATAACAATCACAACTGATGCATCCAACGTTGCTCTTGGTGCAGTTATTCACCAGGAAGTAGATGGTAAATTAGAGCCACTAGCTTTTTATTCAAAAAAATTAACACCGAATGAGTGCAGAAAATCTACCTTCGATAGAGAACTATTGGCTATTTACTCTGGGTTAAAACATCACGAATGGCTGCTCGGGCAAAATCTAACCATACTAACTGATCATAAACCTCTAACTCGATGTCTAGAAATGAAAAATCCGACTCCCCAGCAATCTCGCTGGCTTTCTTATATCTCCGAATTTCTTTGTGAAATTAAATATTTAGCTGGAAAGGATAATATTGAGGCCGACGCCTTATCCAGACCATTAGCATTGATTACATTTGATAATATGGTTGAATTAGCCAATGAACAATTGGAGGATCAACATTTGCAGCAATTTTTCAGAACAACCTCATTGCCATTAAAAAAAGTTTATGTGAATGAAGAAAAGTTCGTGTATTTTGATGACTCTATATCGGTCCTCAGACCATATCTTCCCTCTAACTTGCGAATAAAAGTATTCAATAATTTTCATTCATTGGCCCATGCTGGACCCAAAGAAACACTTAAATTAATAGCAGCTCGTAATACATGGCCTGGCATGAATAAAGAAGTCAAACAATGGGCGAAGCAATGTCTAGCCTGCCAGAAATGTAAAATAACTGTCCATGTTAAGACACCTATTGGTTCAATCCCAACATGTTCCAGATTGGATTCTGTACATTTGGATATAGTGGGACCCCTTCCTCCTTCATGTGGGCACAAATCTCTATTGACTATTATAGATAGATTCACAAGATGGCCAGAAGTTGTCCCATTGCAGAATATTTCCACTGATGCAATTGCGAATGGTTTTATGTACTCTTGGATTAGCCTTTTTGGGGTACCTAATAAAATTATAACCGACAGAGGTTCTCAATTTGAATCTAGACTGTTTGGCATTCTCATTAAAAAACTAGGAATAGAACGTTCTAGAACAACGTCTTATCACCCTTCATGTAATGGTATGATAGAGAGATGGCACAGGCAATTAAAAGCTTCGCTCCGTGCAAAATGCGTAAATTACAATTGGTATCACGAGCTGCCATTAGTTCTACTTGGTCTACGATCTGCCATGGGAACTCATGGTTACTCCCCCGCTCAACTGTTATACGGCACAGAGTTACGTCTCCCAGGACAATTTCTAGAATCCGAAAACGTTGAATTGTTACCTGACTATGTATCGAAATTATACAAAAGATTAGACTCCTTTCAACCCCCAACAAGACTTCATAAGTCTAAGTCTTATGTTCCTAAAGATTTACACACTGCAACACATGTCTGGGTAAAGGATTCTAGAAAGCGCGGTTCCCTCACACCCTGTTACACTGGTCCATATGAAGTTGTTGCTATGGATGAAAAAACTGTTACAATCCGAATCCGTGGTGAGAAAGAAATTGTCTCACTCGATCGCGTCAAACCAACAATAATGGCGAATGAAGTATTGGCCTCGTCGCAGCAAAAACGAGTCAGGTTCAAATTAAACTGATTTCTGCATAAAAGACCAAAATCTATGGTGTAAATTTGATAATAAAATTTAAGCGAGATGTCATTCTCGCAGCGAGATGTCATTCTCGCAGCGAGATGTAATTCTCGCAGCGAGATGTCATTCTCGCAGTGAGATGTCATTCTCGCAGCGAGATGTCATTCTCGCAGCGAGATGTCATTCTCGCAGTGATATGTCATTTTCGCAGCAAATGTCATTTTCGCAGCGATATGTCATTTTCGCAGCAGATGTCATTCTCGCAGCGAGATGCCATTCTCGCAGCGAGATGCTATTGGTAAAATTCTAGTACTAGAAAAAATAATTTTTGAACGGCGATGTTTGGGGTTTCGAAACATGGATATGCTGAAAGAGGACTAGAGACGGGCCTAGTGGCCCGTGAAGCAAGTCGTAGGAGACAGTACGAGTCAAGTAAAAGCTTTTTGTTCTGTCTTATAATCAATTAGTGTGAGGGTAGTCCCGGTGATGTACGAAAAATTTTCTAGACAACTTCAAACTATAATTATTATGTTGGAATCATCTAATGAATTATAAAAGCTGTTGTGATTATAGAAGATAGAGAGCAGTTAGCGAAATGATTATTTTATTCTATCGGATAGAGTAGTCTGAGTCTCAGAGAGGAGTCGAGGTGTCAATTGATTAATAATAATAACAGCAGTTGTCATGAATTCAATACAATCCGCGCACAAGAAGTGATAAGACAAATTTGTTCTTATTTTTGTAATAAATAAAACAAGTTGAGATGTTTCAATGTAAACCGCGATTAACAATTTACACTGTTCAATGTAAACCACGATATTAATTAAATATAACAATTATATTATTATTATAACAGAATTTTATATATCAAACTATAATGTTAGCCTTATGGAGAATCATTTTGAGGCTGAGTAAATATTCAGCCTTATAAGCATACAGCCTCCACAGTATTAATGTTGGCACAAAAATTTCAAAATAAAACAATAATGCGATGAGAGCACAGTACAGTAATACAGAAATACACTGTGTAGCCAACACACTGTTTAACTAACAGTCATTTAGCTTGCACGCCAATTAATTAACATAGCAAGGATGCATTGGGAAGAGTTATTCAGTTGAGATTGTAATACAGTAGGCAGCTAAACCAGTTAATGTTTGCTTACTGTCTGGGTTGTAGAGTAGAGTGATAATAAGTAGAGTACTTCTTTGTTAGTTGCCCTTCCTATTGAATCTCTATCGCCTATTGGCCATCTATATAACATTTTTCATGAGTGCCAGCCGGTGTTTTATCATTGCGCCTATGACAATTTTCGTGTTTTGGGGCTATTTTTCGAAATAAAACAAGTTGAGATAGATGTTTCAATTTAAACCGCGATTTCACAAGTACCCTTAGAAATCTAGTGCGTAGTTTTCATGGTCCATGCAAAACTTCATCAAATTCGTTAGAGCCGTTTTTGCTCTAGGTCAGTAGTCAGTAGTCAGTAGCCAGTAGCTTTTTTTCTTACAGTAATTTCTTACAGTAATCAAGTCTAACGACTTGCTAATTAAGTTGAATAATAAAAACCCCATCGAATTTGGACCAAGTGTTCCGGAGTTATAGCGGATCTAAAATAAAATTACCACCCCCCACCACCAAGTTTTTTTGCGTTAACAATTTTTTGCATTATTTTTGATATGGAATTGCTTGGTAGTACTGGCTACGAAATTTTTTTTTAATTTTTGGTCAGAAAAAAACATGGAAAAGTATCTTCTCAACTCGACACACTACTGTATAACTATAAAACCATTCAGGTGGCCAGCATTTCACAGCATCGCCGCAAGAATGACATCTCGTCGCGAGAAAGAAATCTCGTCGTGAGAAAGAAATCTCGCCGCGAGATTGAAATCTCGCTGCGAGAATGACCTGTGCATTTGACCAGAACGGCGCCCCATAGTTTCTCGCCCAACATTTTTTTCGCGCACCAACCCTATTATTTAAATCAACATATAAAGCTAATAGGATATGAACAAAATATAATACTGCACCAACTTCCCATCACCAATCAAAACAATACAATTAAAAATATAAACAATAGAATTAATAATGGTGCACCAGATTTTAATATCGGTCTGCGAGTTCATTGCCCCGCAGACTCGCTCCATCCCCAAAGCCCTGGGTCCTCCATGGTCGCCAGCCACCACGCAGACAAAGGCAGTTAGAGTGGAGGAGCGCGAACTGCAGACGCCTCCGATAAAAAAATAGTATTATTAACTAAATAAATAACAATTAACTAAATTAATAATAAACTGAAAAAGAAATAATTCACTAAATATATATAACTTAGTTAATAATAAATAATATTTTTTCACAGTAGGTTGTTGTGACATTACCCCAGTGTGAACACCGAGATTCATAATCATTAAGATCTGTCTTGCGGTTATCAAGGGCTCAAGCGATAGTGATTTAGCTAAGACTAGGGCCATTAAATTATTCCAGATGGATTAACTGCTTCAAGGATATTGCGGTATTATATGGCTGCAACAGATCCTACCACATCATTAACGAGGCTGAGCACTTTTATTGTCCAAATCGACACTCCAATATGGTTTAAGATGCGATTAAATTGGCGCCTCTGTGCTGGATTAAATAACTTTCTAGAGATGTTGAAACTATTGAGTTCCATCCTGACTGATTCAGAAAAGCTATCGTTTTCCCTGTTTATCAATTTGGTTCATATTACGCTCTTGAGCGCGTTGAAGTGTTTATTTGTTTAGTCTAGTGTGTATTGATGTATGAGTATGATGTATGAGATGTATGATGATGACTGTGATTTTAGCCACATGTAGGAAAACTGCCTTATGATATGTATAAATATTAAAAAAGTTCTGTGACGAGAACCGGATATGTGGCTGTTGGCCACTTCTGTAAGTGAGTTAGCGATGAAGTCACGGATCTTGTTGTGGCAGATTGAATGAAGGCTATCCACCTGTAGGACACGACAAAATATGTTTGACAGAGAATCGTGTCCCACAGGCACAACGAGCAGGGGTGAACTTTAGTAGCCAACTATAGGGAAGGCGAAGAGCATCTCTGAACACTTCCTTTGAAAGATGGGCTGAATGGAGAATGGTTGGACACTGGACAGGTACTTAACCAAGTGGATGCTCCCCTTGTTGGTTTGTAATATTGAATATCCCCATAGTGTTTCTTTTCAAGAAAAAAAATTGAGTTTTAGATTAACCCTGTGAAGTACCATAGTCCTGTACGAGGCCAGACTCAGGGGAAAATTTGCTAGTTACGTAACTGTGAGTTACTTACAAACTTTACTATTGCAATATATGTGGAATTTAAAGAAGCAACTAAGTGAGATCTTCCCAAGAACCAGAAACTATTAGGACTCTTTGTTTCATGCTTACTTAGGGTCGAAGAACAAACTAACTTAGCTTAAGTTCTAGGCCTCCAACAAGTCGTGTTAACCTAGACCCCCTCACAATATAGCCAGGAGTGGTTTCAGGGTTTACTTCGTAGAAACATACGAAACGGGGCACAACTAAGTCTAAGACTTAGATATACCTTAGATACTTAGACTTAGATACCTGTCATATATTTAAATATTTTATCTAATTTAGTACAAACAGTAGTAGATTTTGTAATAGAGTAATAATAGTTGAGTAATTCTTCACTGTACATAGAACGGTAGTACATTGAACTTAATGCTGAGAACCAAATGCTACTGTATTATTGCTATTAGAACATAAGGGAGACCGCATATATAATATAGTTACACAACGTAGTATAGTTAAGATGAATAATGATTTTTATAAGGAAGAATGGCACAGAAGCAAAAAAGTAAGATCAATAATTAAATTACAATGAGTTACTGGTAAACCATCTACATAATGTAATACAAGTCAGGTTATACAACATAATAATTATACAACATATTGCTACACTATGTAGGCCTAACGCATTACGAAATATAAATTTAGCTTATATTTTCTACAGCCTAATTTAGACACAATTTAATTTTACGCCTCCAGCCTCCAGTTTAGCAGCTAGTTTAGTAAAGCTACAGTTTGCGGGTGAAACAATTACAGGAAATAGGGAAAAATGTAAACAAAATAGGGTAAATGAGTAATAATTGAAAAATAGGCTATTTTTAAATTGCAATTTTTAAAAGCCCACTGTATGTATCTCCGCAGTATCACAACAATGTTGATAGTTAGTTAGCAAAGGTTATACGGTCCAGCCTATAACGCAATTACAGCTTAAAATATAAACAAACATATTTAAACACGGTTAGTAAAGCAAGACACAAATTTTTACAAAAACGCAGCTAAAATTATATTTAAAGGCATATACAAAAATATATGGAGAAAATCCCAGATAGATAGGTGCCAGATTGGGACCACAATACGAAAACTAACATAGCTATGAAATTGGCGTTTTGCGCTGTCGGATAACGCATTAAATTTTAGGAAAAGTAGGAACTTACCAATTTCAATAAAATTTCTAAAGGTTTTGATAAAATGCTCAACCCAAATGGTTGATAAATGATGGATGGTTGAATTATTAGGAGCAAACCTTGGGAGCTCCCACCCTTACTTTTGGGTAGTATCTATAGAAATAGGAGACTTTGGGTCGCCCTCGGTTTCAGCCAACTGTTTGCTTGCTTGCTTATTAAATACATTCTCATGATTGAGAAATTCAGTTAAGTATTAGTTGAATATTTGATCAATATGTTATAAACAGCGAACGAACACATAATCACGCAGCTACAATAATGGTCTTATAATCCATCCTATAGGTATACTGTTATGAAACAATAAACACTATAATATTAATATATTATTATATCGTAAATAGAAAACAATACCTTCCTGACTTCATTTAATTCATTTTATTGGGGAGGGCAGCACTAACTTGTTAGTGTTAGCCAGGAACATGGTGGTTTCGTCGATATTACAGAGAAGTGGGCAGCGCTATACTTCACTATATTGTGTTCTTTACATGATACTAAACATTGCAATCTGTTATGGCAGTTTCACATGCTATGATGAAATATCATCATCCATTAACCCTATTAAACCCGGGGGGGGGTCAATATGACCCCTCCCGTGGTTTTTTTATTATAATTTTGAAACAAACGCAGTTGGGAATCTGAAATTTTATGACTTTTCCTAAAAATCTATTGTCTTCCTAGTAGTGAAAACCGTTTTCAAAAATATTGTGTACTTTTCGAGTTATAGCGCCATTTTTTAACCCTACTTTTGGCACTTTTTTTGAGACGTTTTTTGAAAATTACATTTCATTAAATATGAATTGTAACATCTCTATTTTTTATTTACACGGGTTTTTTGGTGTTAGAAATTTGATGGAATTCATATAAATTGATTTAGAAATTTTAAACTTGTTTTTTTTTCGGTGGGTGCCAAATTTTGGTGCCAGCACCAAATTTTGAAATAAGTCAATTTTGTAAATTGATCGTTTGAAACTTGTTTTTTACGCAATTGGGGTTTTTTGGGTTTCTGGATTCGAAGAAATATATACGAGTTGCACCAAGCGTATCAAACTTGTATTTTTCGGTGCTGTGTGCAAATTTTGGTGCTAGCACGAAATTTTGAAAATCCATTCAATAGATAAAATTGCTTGTGAGAATTTATTTCTTGCGTTTTAGAGGTTTATGGCTGTTCTGAATTCAATGGAAAATATAATTATCGAACTAGACATCTCAAACTTGTATTTTTCGGATGTGGGTGCAAAATGTGGTGCTAGCACCAAATTTTGAAAACCATCAAATATATCAATTGATTGTGTCACCTTGTTTCTTGCGTTATACGGGTTTGTGATGGTTCTGAATTCAATGGAATCAGTAAAAATTTCATAAGAGTTGTCAAACTTGTATTTTTCGCCGGTGGGTGAAAATTGTTGTGCCAGCACCAAATTTTGGAAAATATGCAAATTGATAAGTAGATAGTATCACCTGGTTTCTTGCGTTATACGGGTTTATGAGGGTCCTGAATCCGATGGAATCAATAAAAACTGCACTAGACATCGCAAACTTGTACTTTTTGGTGATGGGTACGAAATTTGGTGCTAGCACCAAAATTTGCCAAATTACGCCGAAAAATACAAGTAGCAATGATCTAGCATATTAGAAATGTATTCCATTAGAATCAGCGCCCTCGAAAACCTGAAAATGTGAATTTATAGCATCGTATAAGTGAATTAAAAATTTTGTGTTCTAACTGAAAAGTGCTGGTTACTTGTTTTTTTCATTTTTTTCCTACGCAGAGAGGACTAAACAGCCATTTATAGTAATCATATCATTTTTTAATATTTTCCAATGTATTTTACACCCCAGAAAACCTGTATTGAAAAATAATTAGCCGAAAATATAACTTTCAAATTTGGTGAAAATTGTGCAATACTTGTAATTTTGGTGCTGCAATATAACCACCCCAGTACATTTTTTCGGAAATTTTTTTTTTCGTTCGGATCCAGACAAGTGATACCTACGTACAAACAAAAAATCAGACGTTTTCGTAAATATTTGTAGATTTTAGAAGGGGGGGTCAATATGACCCCCTCCCGGTATTTGTACAACATTTTATAGCCCGGTACTAATAGGGTTAATGCAACTACTGTTGAGCTACAGCGGAAAATAATTGAGAAATTTTCTACACTGCTAAGTAGCAATCGACAATTATTAGAGGATAATGGAGACACAACAACGCGCCTTAATATGAGAACCATCAAACACAATTGCACAGAATGTGCCAATTATTTCTATCGGAGTATCGCTGTAGATGATGACACTGGGGAGGAGGTCATGTTCCAGTTCGTCTTCAAACTTTGCATAAACCAAGAAAAAGATGAAAATATTGGTACCATGAGGAATCATTGCCTTGCTTTGGATGAAACTAGATGTCCTGCTTTCATACAACAGTTAGAAGAAGGGTTTGAAATAGATCATCAAAGCTACGGGGATATGGAAACATACATGGATAATTTTTTTCGCATTCTATTTGTTGGTAGGGACTTTATCCAACATGGGTTTACCCTCAAGTACAAGTCTTGCATAATAATGTGTTGCCCTGGTGAGTGTCCTACTCCCGTCTGGGAGGTGAATCTGGCTACAACAACCACCAGGGCGGTGGAAGAAACCACAACAGTTGAGAAGACAGCAAGCAGTTCAGTTGTTGCTACTCCAGTAATTCAGATCGTTTTGGTGGTGGTTACATTCAATGGAGTATTCTAGAAACATAATCAACTTTGTGTGGTCAACGCTAATAATATATTACAGTACAGTTTGTTAATAAGGTAGAGAGAGGGGAGGGGGGGGGGGGGGTTGTTAAAAAGTTGAGTAAAAATTAAACTGTAACCCATTGCCTATAGTTTATTGTTTTGGTTTGGATAACCTGTCACTGTAACGTGTACAGTTCATTTTTTAGTTGAAGTTGAATTACAATTGTTGATTTGACCATTTTTGAAATATTGTGGGTCGACTGATGCATACTTTACAGATGGGGTGGGACATGTAGTAAGGCGAGTCTATCTTCCTAACATTTTTGTATACTGCAATTCAGGAACAGCTAATATGTTTTCTGAAAATTAATCTTTAATGATTGACAAAATAATAAAAAAAATTTAACATTTTTTCGCATTTTATTTCCAAATAAAATTTGTAACTATTTGCGAAAAAAAGGAACCTATTCCAGTATGATAGATTTTGAGTCAGAATCTATGAGATACATCATTTTCTGGGCTTTCTGAAAATGGAAACAGTTTTTTCGTATCTTCATCGGTTGAAACAGTTATGCGGGTTTCAATATAGTACATAGTTACATACGGCTACGGGAATTGCATGCCGAAAAAACGCAACGAAAATATACCAGTACCGTACAATTTCACATATCACATATTGGGCTGCAAACTCCTGAAATAACTTTAGAAAATATAGGTTTCCAAATGAGTTAAAATATCGCGACACCACATAACACAATTATTAATTTAAGATAAATAACAATACTCATTCATTGGTCTCCACGGGGCAGTGAAGGGAGCTTCCTACAAAATATAAACACTTTGAGTTGATTGACACTTATTACACACAACAAACCAATCCAGCATTAAATGTTAGGTTATATGGCGAAGTTGGTCTCCACTTAGTTAGTAGACTTACCTGCACATACCTAACCACAAGCCAGCAATAAATGTTAGGTTATATGGCTATGGCGAAGTTGGTCTCCACTTAGTTAGTAGACTTAGCTGCGCATACCTAACCACAAGCCAAGCAAAATCGAGTTAGGGTTGGGGGGAAAAACGAAGTCAGATCTTTGGGGTGATCAAAATAGGTGGAATTTGGTGCCAATATTTCGGCCACAACATGTAATAATAATAATAAATAATTATTTATATTATACAAAATAACAGGCCTTCAACAGGGCTAATCAGGATGTGTCGGGCTACGTAAGAAACTGACTACTGGACTAAAAACACTACTTCCCTAGATTCACTACTCAGACTATATGACTACTGGGTTGGTACTACCGGTAGGTTAGGTGTGGCAACAATTATAATATTATAAATAATAATAATAATAAATAATATTATAATTGTTGCCACACCTAACCTACCGGTAGTACCAACCCAGTAGTAATATAGTCTGAGTAGTGAATCTAGGCGAAGGGAAGCACTTCAGAGGGGGGCAAAGGGTGCCAACAGGGGTATCAACCAATCAGAGGGGGGAAAGGCATCGATTGAGTAGCAATAAGGCCACCGTGCAATATAACCAGTTACCAGTAATCATACCGGTCAGTTATTCAGTTTACTCAGTCAGATCAGTAGGGTGGAACGGGGACTTCTGTCACCGTCCGCTACCGCCATTATATATTACCTATTGTGTCATACTATATTATATCAACTGTCAGACTATTATACCTTTATACATATTACCCAACATCAGAACTCTTTTACCTTTCACACACGGCGGGGACGCGTGGGCAGAAAACCCAAACGGATAAACCGGGATCTGTAGATCCCGTCACATGTTAAAAAAAAAAATGTTTCGTCCCTTTTTATAAATATTATATTTCACACGATCGCCTGCCGCTCCAGTTTTATAATACCTCCGGCGCTGTGATTAACGCTGTTAGATAGATAATTTAACGCACTATAAGTCTGTGTAAACAAATCTCCCGTAAGTTAAGTAGTTTTCGAGCTAGACGATTTCCCGCGAAGCAAGTTTGAAGCGCGAAATTATAATTTTGGCCCTCATTTTTTTAATATCATCCTTGGAGCAAAACCGATAGCATATTTGAATTCCCCGTATGGATATTGACTGTATAGAATGTACCTTAACCAACTAAAGTTAAAAATAAAAAATTATTCGATAAAAACTACTTTACAAATTCTGGCCCTTTTTGGCCCCTATTGCCGACATATTTTTTGTACCCCCATTCGATAGGAACGTAGCCCCAATGGTCTTCTACGAGTTTCATAAAAGAATTAGTGGATTCCTACCCGCGTTGTCGAATTAAACATTTCGGAAATAAGTTTTCCAAAAAAGACGGAAAAAAACGTACAAATTTACAGCCCCTTTTTCCACCCGAAATTTTAATAAATATCTTACCCCGATTCGATACGAAGGTAGTACCACTCTTCCCCTTTCCAACCGCGTTACTTTCGTTCCCGTACGATTAATATTAGCCGAGTTATAGCGGATCCCGCAAAGTCATTTTGTCCGTTTTTTCAACTTTGACGGACATTTTCGGAAAAAAGGCGTGGTAATCTTTTTTGAAAAAAAAAACGAATTCACTAATTAATCCCTTCTATCGTATCCCGGCGTCGGCTAAGCAATAACCTAGGGTTTTTTCGAGCCACTGTAGAGCGCCTTTCAAAAAAATTTTAAAATTGTCGAAAAAATGACGGATTTTTGTCCGCCGTGTCCGTCGAAGGGTTAGATTTAATAATGTTAGAGTTGCTAATATCTTAGAATTCCGAGCCGCCGCCCTGGTGAGAAAATAAAAAAATTTGGTCTGTTCCTTCATCGAAAAGTCCCCCAGAATCCCAAGTTAACCTATATAGTTAGCGATGGCCTGCGGCTTTAGGAGCGGCCGCGGTATTCACCTCCCTCATAGCGGCCGCGGCGGTGTTGCGTCAAATGGAGAAATATTTATCCCACCAAGTTGAGATGTTTCAATTTAAACCGCGATTTCACAAGTACCCTTAGAAATCTATTTTCATGGTCAATGCAAAATTTCATCAAATTCGTTAGAGCCGTTTTTGCTCTAGGTCAGTAGCCAGTAGTCAGTAGCCAGTAGCTTTTTTTTACAGTAATTTCTTACAGTAATCAAGTCTAACGACTTGCTAGCACCAACTTCCCATCACCAATCAGAACAATACAATTAAAAATATAAACAATAGAATTAATAATGGTGCACCAGGTTTTAATATCGGTCTGCGAGTTCATTGCCCCGCAGACTCGCTCCATCCCCAAAGCCCTGGGTCCTCCATGGTCGCCAGCCACCACGCAGACAAAGGCAGTTAGAGTGGAGGAGCGCGAACTGCAGACGCCTCCGATAAAAAAATAGTATTATTAACTAAATAAATAACAATTAACTAAATTAATAATAAACTAAAAAAGAAATAATTCACTAAATATATATAAGTTAGTTAATAATAAATAATATTTTTTCACAGTAGGTTGTTGTGACATTACACCCCAGTGTGAACACCGAGATTCATAATCATTAAGATCTGTCTTGCTGTTATCAAGGGCTCAAGCGATAGTGATTTAGCTAAGACCAGGGCCATTAAATCATTCCAGATGGATTAACTGCTTCAAGGATCTTGCGGTACTATATGGCTGCAACAGATCCTACCACATCATTAACGAGGCTGAGCACTTTTATTGTCCAAATCGACACTCCAATATGGTTTAAGATGCGATTAAATTGGCGCCTCCGTGCTGGATTAAATAACTTTCTAGAGATGTTGAAACTATTGAGTTCCATCCTGACTGATTCAGAAAAGCTATCGTTTTCCCTGTTTATCAATTTGGTTCATATTACGCTCTTGAGCGCGTTGAAGTGTTTATTTGTTTAGTCTAGTGTGTATTGATGTATGAGTATGATGTATGAGATGTATGATGATGACTGTGATTTTAGCCACATGTAGGAAAACTGCCTTATGATATGTATAAATATTAAAAAAGTTCTGTGACGAGAACCGGATATGTGGCTGTTGGCCACTTCTGTAAGTGAGTTAGCGATGAAGTCACGGATCTTGTTGTGGCAGATTGAATGAAGGCTATCCACCTGTAGGACACGACAAAATATGTTTGACAGAGAATCGTGTCCCACAGGCACAACGAGCAGGGGTGAACTTTAGTAGCCAACTATAGGGAAGGCGAAGAGCATCTCTGAACACTTCCTTTGAAAGATGGGCTGAATGGAGAATGGTTGGACACTGGACAGGTACTTAACCAAGTGGATGCTCCCCTTGTTGGTTTGTAATATTGAATATCCCCATAGTGTTTCTTTTCAAGAAAAAAAATTGAGTTTTAGATTAACCCTGTGAAGTACCATAGTCCTGTACGAGGCCAGACTCAGGGGAAAATTTGCTAGTTACGTAACTGTGAGTTACTTACAAACTTTACTATTGCAATATATGTGGAATTTAAAGAAGCAACTAAGTGAGATCTTCCCAAGAACCAGAAACTATTAGGACTCTTTGTTTCATGCTTACTTAGGGTCGAAGAACAAACTAACTTAGCTTAAGTTCTAGGCCTCCAACAAGTCGTGTTAACCTAGACCCCCTCACAATATAGCCAGGAGTGGTTTCAGGGTTTACTTCGTAGAAACATACGAAACGGGGCACAACTAAGTCTAAGACTTAGATATACCTTAGATACTTAGACTTAGATACCTGTCATATATTTAAATATTTTATCTAATTTAGTACAAACAGTAGTAGATTTTGTAATAGAGTAATAATAGTTGAGTAATTCTTCACTGTACATAGAACGGTAGTACATTGAACTTAATGCTGAGAACCAAATGCTACTGTATTATTGCTATTAGAACATAAGGGAGACCGCATATATAATATAGTTACACAACGTAGTATAGTTAAGATGAATAATGATTTTTATAAGGAAGAATGGCACAGAAGCAAAAAAGTAAGATCAATAATTAAATTACAATGAGTTACTGGTAAACCATCTACATAATGTAATACAAGTCAGGTTATACAACATAATAATTATACAACATATTGCTACACTATGTAGGCCTAACGCATTACGAAATATAAATTTAGCTTATATTTTTTACAGCCTAATTTAGACACAATTTAATTTTACGCCTCCAGCCTCAGTTTAGCAGCTAGTTTAGTAAAGCTACAGTTTGCGGGTGAAACAATTACAGGAAATAGGGAAAAATGTAAACAAAATAGGGTAAATGAGTAATAATTGAAAAATAGGCTATTTTTAAATTGCAATTTTTAAAAGCCCACTGTATGTATCTCCGCAGTATCACAACAATGTTGATAGTTAGTTAGCAAAGGTTATACGGTCCAGCCTATAACGCAATTACAGCTTAAAATATAAACAAACATATTTAAACACGGTTAGTAAAGCAAGACACAAATTTTTACAAAAACGCAGCTAAAATTATATTTAAAGGCATATACAAAAATATATGGAGAAAATCTCAGATAGATAGGTGCCAGATTGGGACCACAATACGAAAACTAACATAGCTATGAAATTGGCGTTTTGCGCTGTCGGATAACGCATTAAATTTTAGGAAAAGTAGGAACTTACCAATTTCAATAAAATTTCTAAAGGTTTTGATAAAATGTCAACCCAAATGGTTGATAAATGATGGATGGTTGAATTATTAGGAGCAAACCTTGGGAGCTCCCACCCTTACTCTCGGGTAGTATCTATAGAAATAGGAGACTTTGGGTCGCCCTCGGTTTCAGCCAACTGTTTGCTTGCTTGCTTATTAAATACGTTCTCATGATTTAGAAATTCAGTTAAGTATTAGTTGAATATTTGATCAATATGTTATAAACAGCGAACGAACACATAATCACGCAGCTACAATAATGGTCTTATAATCCATCCTATAGGTATACTGTTATGAAACAATAAACACTATAATATTAATATATTATTATATCGTAAATAGAAAACAATACCTTCCTGACTTCATTTAATTCATTTTATTGGGGAGGGCAGCACTAACTTGTTAGTGTTAGCCAGGAACATGGTGGTTTCGTCGATATTACAGAGAAGTGGGCAGCGCTATACTTCACTATATTGTGTTCTTTACATGATACTAAACATTGCAATCTGTTATGGCAGTTTCACATGCTATGATGAAATATCATCATCCATTAATGCAACTACTGTTGAGCTACAGCGGAAAATAATTGAGAAATTTTCTACACTGCTAAGTAGCAATCGACAATTATTAGAGGATAATGGAGACACAACAACGCGCCTTAATATGAGAACCATCAAACACAATTGCACAGAATGTGCCAATTATTTCTATCGGAGTATCGCTGTAGATGATGACACTGGGGAGGAGGTCATGTTCCAGTTCGTCTTCGAGCTTTGCATAAACCGAGAAAAAGATGAAAATATTGGTACCATGAGGAATCATTGCCTTGCTTTGGATGAAACTAGATGTCCTGCTTTCATACAACAGTTAGAAGAAGGGTTTGAAATAGATCATCAAAGCTACGGGGATATGGAAACATACATGGATAATTTTTTTCGCATTCTATTTGTTGGTAGGGACTTTATCCAACATGGGTTTACCCTCAAGTACAAGTCTTGCATAATAATGTGTTGCCCTGGTGAGTGTCCTACTCCCGTCTGGGAGGTGAATCTGGCTACAACAACCACCAGGGCGGTGGAAGAAACCACAACAGTTGAGAAGACAGCAAGCAGTTCAGTTGTTGCTACTCCAGTAATTCAGATCGTTTTGGTGGTGGTTACATTCAATGGAGTATTCTAGAAACATAATCAACTTTGTGTGGTCAACGCTAATAATATATTACAGTACAGTTTGTTAATAAGGTAGAGAGAGGGGAGGGGGGGGGGGGGTTGTTAAAAAGTTGAGTAAAAATTAAACTGTAACCCATTGCCTATAGTTTATTGTTTTGGTTTGGATAACCTGTCACTGTAACGTGTACAGTTCATTTTTTAGTTGAAGTTGAATTACAATTGTTGATTTGACCATTTTTGAAATATTGTGGGTCGACTGATGCATACTTTACAGATGGGGTGGGACATGTAGTAAGGCGAGTCTATCTTCCTAACATTTTTGTATACTGCAATTCAGGAACAGCTAATATGTTTTCTGAAAATTAATCTTTAATGATTGACAAAATAATAAAAAAAATTTAACATTTTTTCGCATTTTATTTCCAAATAAAATTTGTAACTATTTGCGAAAAAAAGGAACCTATTCCAGTATGATAGATTTTGAGTCAGAATCTATGAGATACATCATTTTCTGGGCTTTCTGAAAATGGAAACAGTTTTTTCGTATCTTCATCGGTTGAAACAGTTATGCGGGTTTCAATATAGTACATAGTTACATACGGCTACGGGAATTGCATGCCGAAAAAACGCAACGAAAATATACCAGTACCGTACAATTTCACATATCACATATTGGGCTGCAAACTCCTGAAATAACTTTAGAAAATATAGGTTTCCAAATGAGTTAAAATATCGCGACACCACATAACACAATTATTAATTTAAGATAAATAACAATACTCATTCATTGGTCTCCACGGGGCAGTGAAGGGAGCTTCCTACAAAATATAAACACTTTGAGTTGATTGACACTTATTACACACAACAAACCAATCCAGCATTAAATGTTAGGTTATATGGCGAAGTTGGTCTCCACTTAGTTAGTAGACTTACCTGCACATACCTAACCACAAGCCAGCAATAAATGTTAGGTTATATGGCTATGGCGAAGTTGGTCTCCACTTAGTTAGTAGACTTACCTGCACATACCTAACCACAAGCCAGCAATAAATGTTAGGTTATATGGCTATGGCGAAGTTGGTCTCCACTTAGTTAGTAGACTTAGCTGCGCATACCTAACCACAAGCCAAGCAAAATCGAGTTAGGGTTGGGGGGAAAAACGAAGTCAGATCTTTGGGGTGATCAAAATAGGTGGAATTTGGTGCCAATATTTCGGCCACAACATGTAATAATAATAATAAATAATTATTTATATTATACAAAATAACAGGCCTTCAACAGGGCTAATCAGGATGTGTCGGGCTACGTAAGAAACTGACTACTGGACTAAAAACACTACTTCCCTAGATTCACTACTCAGACTATATTACTACTGGGTTGGTACTACCGGTAGGTTAGGTGTGGCAACAATTATAATATTATAAATAAAATAAATAATATTATAATTGTTGCCACACCTAACCTACCGGTAGTACCAACCCAGTAGTAATATAGTCTGAGTAGTGAATCTAGGGAAGTAGTGTTTTTAGTCCAGTAGTCAGTTTCTTACGTAGCCCGACACATCCTGATTAGCCCTGTTGAAGGCCTGTTATTTTGTATAATATAAATAATTATTTATTATTATTATTACATGTTGTGGCCGAAATATTGGCACCAAATTCCACCTATTTTGATCACCCCAAAGATCCCAACCCTAACGCGATTATGTTTACCCCGGTGATCTGGGCCCGTAACTATCTTTGTAGAATACAAGCCAAGCAAAGCCTTTAAAGTAAATTTTTGTTAAGCTCATTATAATTAATTCACATAGTGAATTACATCGACGCAGACTGATGCTGACCGGTAGGTCGAAAACATTTACTATATTGTTATCTTTAATTTGTATAATAAACCAGCTATAGACCCTCAATATTTTATTTTATATCTATCATCCTTACACCATGTTACCGCTGGTGACTTACTGGTTACCGCTGGCTTACCACATCATGCGTTCGATTTATAATTCACATATAATTAATAATTAATACTCAATTCACATATAATTAATAATTAATACTGTAAAATTGGTAGTTAATAAATGATATATCTAATTGAAATAGATATGTAGTTGGTTGGGTACCCAGTTAATAAATTATATATCTATTAAATAAAAATAAGTTAGTTCCTCTATCATCTCCCAGCGCTGTTACCAAATTTTCCTCCTTGTTGTACATCTACAATAGTTATATATAACCAGTGCTAAT
>JAUCBJ010000445.1:0-13619 GCA_032718475.1 Nemertoderma westbladi | reverse complement strand
TATTGCTACGCAATAGAGATATTGGATAGGAATACCGCTGTTGCCCACCAACTCATAACATAAATAACACGTTCTAGAATTTTGTGTAATTAGTAAATAGAATAAATGGCCTACAGCGAACAATAATTCCGGCAATCTTTGATCTCCTATATCTCAGGTGTTTCTCTCAGTCACGAAATTCATACATTGTTACATATTTCGAATCCTTGAAACGCAAACTTTCCAATGATATGAAAAATCACGACTAGGGCGAAGAACGGCCACGATACAGAGGGTGCGATTTCGCAAAAGACACTTTTAAAACGCTTATTAAAAAAATCGATAGACGAAATCGAAAATTCCGGCTTCATGGTAACAACCACGGTGAGTTGAACTAGTTGTGTTTCTAATTTCAAGCAACATGATAAAGATTTGTAGAAAAATCTGGGGGGGGGGGGGGGGATTCATCAGAAAATGCCACTATAATACGGTACATGGTGAACATAAGGCTTGTGTTGTATATATTAGGCAGTTAGGTAGATACCCTGCCAGGTATCACCTCAAATGGATTACAAATAATAAAATGGGAGAAGGTTTAAACTGTCAGATATTTTGCCCTTAGTGGGAAAACTGTATAACTGCAGAGTAGTGGTGAGCGTCCTCACAAACACAACCTAGAGTGTAGTAGGTACTTTTAGATCACAGTTAAGTATCAACTCTAAGGTATTAAAATGGAAGGTTTTAATTTCAGATATTTCGCCCCCTAGTGGCAGACTGGGGAATTCTGCACTGGTTAACGTCCTCCCAAAACAATAAGGCAAAACAAGTGCCAAGTCCAACCATCAGCAAAAAAGTATTCATAAACAACAAAATTGTAGGTTTCCTCTTTCAGCCATTTCGCCCCCTTATAGCGGCAGACTGGGGAACTGTAGATTGGTCATCATCTCCCCAAATACGCACCCTACGATGTAGTTCACTCAGCTTGGAATCAGCAAAAAAACATTATAAATAACGAAATTGGAGATGATTTTCACTTTCAGATATTTTGCCCCGTAGTGGCAGTTGAAGTACTGCGGACTGGCCAACTACGTTCAACACGTTCACGTAGACGAAGCTTATTGTGTAAAAGCCCTCTGCTAATTATCAGTAAAAGATCATTATTAATAACAAAATAGGATAAGATATTTACTTTCAGACATTTCGCCCCCTAGTGGCAGATAGAAGAAGTGCAAACTGGTCGGCGTCCTCCAACACGCAGTCTATGCAATGCATGGTCAGGTAGAATATCTGCAAAATGTCAGTTAGAACAGATTGTTCACGGGCTCGGAATAGTCTGCGTCACATAGATGCACGCACATGATAGGGTCAACCCAGAATATAGTGTCGTAATTCAGTGACACGACCCCCCCCCCTAATTTTTCTACAAATTGTAATGAGATTGCATGAAATTTGAAACAGAGATAGTTTCACCTCCCGACCACTGACTGGGTGAGCCAGAATTTTTATTTTTGCTTTCAATCTTTAGCTACAAGCGTTTAAAAAAAGTGTCTCCAGTGATATTACACCAGGTACACGGCAGCTATTCTTCTACCTTATAGCTGTTTGTTGGTATCAATGGAAAGCTGGCCCTGCAAGGATTCAAAATATGTAACACAATTTGAATTTCGTTGAAAAATAGCGGAGATATGGGCGTTCAAATGTTGCATGGTTATGCACCTGCGCGAGGCTATTATATTCTATTTAATAAATACATCATAATCTGGAATATTTTGTTTATCCAAATACGTAGCTGGGCAACAATGCATTACATATTTAATCATACTATTGTTAATTAATCTGGACACCCCCCAGTCGGGGTAAATGGTAAAAACCTAAGTACTGTAATTATATATTAAATTGCACGGAATCTAAAATTTATAAATTATTAAAAATATTAATATATGGTCTAAAATAATTAGTTATTGAGAGGATAAGGTGGATATTGTTGGGCATTTGTCGCAGACTAGGGCATGGTATCGGTTCTTTGCGGGTTGCAGACAGAAACGACATATACAGTCAATACATGGATCGTGGTAGGAATTATTTTCACACAGCTTGAAATGAAACCCGTGTGATGTGGTTCTTGTTGCTAGGTGACGGTGTCGTTGGCCGCTGCGTTTCCAGCTAGATGATTGGAACGCAGGGCCCAGCTGGTATTGTTCTGCATTGAAATTTGCATTGCGATCGTTTCTGAAAGTGTTGTACTGTTCTAGAATTGCTGAGTTAAATATGCCTGGGAATTTAAGAACAATGTCATTAGTTAAGGTTTCTTCGTTGATTAATTTCAAAGCGAGCGTGGAGGATGAGGAGATGTGTAGGCCGAGTAACCGTTTTATAAATGTAGATTTTATTTTGTCGATTTCCTTTAGTTGGGGCAGTGTAAGCAGGGGACCAAACTCGGATATTGCGTACGTTGTCATTGGGAAAATCTTCATTTGAAATATTTTCATTCCGGTTTGTACAGAAACTAGATGCAGGTTTCTAAGAGAGCCAATGGCGGAATATGCCTTTTCTTTTTTTGCTTTAATGTGCTTTGTGAACGTCAAAGTTGGTTGTAGGGTGAGTCCCAGATACTCGTAATGGTCACAGATTGTTACAGCCTCCCCATTGTAAAAGAATTTGTCATACAGAGCAAGCCGGCCACCCTTCCTAAACTTAACAATCTTTGTTTTTATTAGGTTAACTTGTAGAGAGTTTTCACAGCACCATTTGTGAAGGTTGTTAAGACCGTCTTGAATATCCCTAGGGTTGGTAGAGTAAAAAGCAAGATCATCGGCATAAAATATACATTTCAGAAACTGGATTGCGCGCCGCAGGGCAGATACGAGGTCGGCAATGTACAGGATGAAATTCGTCGGAGAAAGGCAATCGCCTTGTAAGAAACCGAGTATTTGTCGGATTGCATTTGATAGACGTAACCCATCATAGATTTGTATGAAATTTACTTTCAGTATTGATTTGATGATGTTGTATAGTTTCCCTTTGACACCGAAATCGTGGTAGAGTTTATGGAAGAAAATATTTCGGCTGGTGGAGTCGAAGGCCTTCCGAAAGTCTACGAAAGCCACATAGACTCGTCCCTCAGAGGCAACTAGTGACGAGATCTCGGAAAGGAGGAGCTTAATTGCGTCAGTTGTAGATTTGCCCGGGGTAAACCCAAATTGTTCTAGTGGTAAACGATGTAAGAGTCTGAGTAGTAAACGCTTGTTTATAATGGAGGTAAATATCTTGAGAATGACGCTTAGAAGCGCTATGCCGCGGTAATTATCTGGATTGGTAATTTTACCCTTTCCTTTGTATAGAACCTTGATGAAACTGGACATCCAAACTTCTGGGATTGAGCCTAGATTGAGACACGTGTTATAAAGTAGGACTAAGAGGTGAATAATAAACGGTAGGCCTTGTTTAAGGTGTTCGTAGTAAATACGATCGGGTCCGCTAGCTTTACGGTTAGCTGCGTGGTTAATAGTATTTTCTACTTCAGCGGCCGTGATTGGGGCATTATACCATTCATCACTGTTGGTTTCATCATTTGATGTTTCTGGGATGTCGGGAGTATTTAACGGGTCATTTAAGTGACTTAAAAGATTCTCAAAATGAGTTTCAAGTTTATCCATTGGTATAGGTGCTACATTGTTTGGTTTGCCTTCTCTCAGCAAAGTCCATGGTGTAATTTCAGTTTGAGCTATACGTTCTAGAAGGCGATCTTCCTCATAAATTTCACGTTTGTATTTCAGCAGTTTTTTGTATTCACGGCGTGCTTCCCAGAAAATGTCTTTGTCAGTAGTAGAGAAATTCCTTTTTGAGAACAAATGCAGCATGTGTAGTTTGCGATCACGACATTCGTTGTCGAACCATGGTTTTCCGTTTTGAGGTCGTCTTATCGACTTTGGTAGAACTGAGTCTGTTATAGCATCAGTTAAACATCTGTTGGCAACATTGATATCAGCGTTAACAGCTAGTTCGAAGGCTGCTACTGAAAGGAGCGGGTGGTCTCGTAGTTTGCTGGTGTTCAAATTCCGCGAAACTAGCGGGGCACGCTGGTTGAGTGGAGACATACGACCTGGTAAGGCGACAGATAAAGTAACTCGTTGATGTTTTCGGATAGGGTTGTATGGTATTTCTACTGATGGTGATTGATTGAGGGGCAAGGGAGTCTTTATAAAGAGTAGATCTATAGTGCTTTGTCCTTGTGGTGATAAATAAGTGTGTTCGTTGGAATTGTTCAGTAAACTGAAACCGATAACTCCGAGATTGTCAGCAAGATCGGTTCCGCGGGTCCCTTTGTCCAATCGACAGTTAAAATCCCCGCCAATTATGATTACACGGTTTGGATTTGTTAAGGTGAGAACCTCATTTACCTTTAGAAGGATTTCTTCAATCGTTGTATCAGGAGTAAAGTAGAATTGAATGAAGTAAGAAATATCAGTTTCTATTATCACGTGATTTTCATCTGAGGCAATGTAGACCGGGTTTAGTTTCGGTTTGCATAGACTCAAGAGACCTCCGATAGGGCGGCCTCGGGGGGGGGGGCTTTCGTGCAGGTTCAGGAAAGAAGTAATAGGAGTTATTGGGGAAATCTGCATCAAATGATAGTGTTTCAGATAGGAGGATAACATCGCAGTCTTTGTAAATGTCGCTACTGAAATCGCCGACATTATCAGTGATATACTTTAACCCTTCCACATTCCATAGCATAATATTTATCGCAAGTCAGTCTGTCGGTTGAGAGTTTAAAATCGGAGTGTCCGCAGGACCATGGTTTGAACGAATGGGTCGACGTTGTAAGCCGAAAAGCTCCCTCTCATCGTTTGTGAGCTTGTATAGTTCCTGATGCTAATTCCGCATTCCCATAGATCTGGGTTCATTATTGAAACGCGTTGGGATTGGTCGCAGATCAAATGAAAGCTTGCGTACTCAGAATCGGGGTGAGTAGACACGGGTATTACTTCGACACTGGGGAATCCTTCGTTCACGAGATAATCAACAATCCGTTCCTTGGTTTCAGTCTTATCAAGACGTCCAATATGTATGTGGGCCTTTCTGGAAGCGCGCTGCGCAGGGGAGGGTTGGATAGAATTGGCACTTGGAGCGGCACGGAGGGGCCCGCCGGTTTTACGACCATGCGTGGTTGTTAATCGGCGGGCTTGTGTGGGTTCTCCGGCCACCGGTGCTTGCGATTGTCGTGTGCTGCGTTCTGTGCTGAATGCGGCTGGTGGAGCAGCTGCTGCAGCAGTGGGGATAGCGGGTCGCGAAAGACCCCAGGGGGGCACGGGGCGATGCGCGCCGGGGATGGCCCCGGGGACAACCGCGGCCTTTACACGTTGCAGTTCATTCTTAGCGGAAAGCGATTCCTGAAGGGATTCGGTAAGTTTTCCGATGGTTACGACGAACAGGGAAGTCATCTCGATTAGATTTTCGGTAACAGCCTTTTCGTCGTCGTTGGTTACACTTTTCCCCTTTTTGAATTTCTTGACATAAGTTATGATGCTGTCTTGTAGTACTACAAACCTCGTTGCGTCCGTCATTGTTGTGTTAATAAAATAAATATAATTAAAAAGGTAGAGTTAGATAGAATAGTATATAGCAATTGAAACGTAGGTACTGCAGTACTGTACTCTAAAAAGGTATAGGATACCTAATTTTGGGATTTATAAACCAACTGCGACAATTAGTTCCCTATTATGCCAACTGTTTACCGTTGTTTCTAATCGAATTGAAGACGATGTTAATTAATGATATATTTGAAAGAGCAAATAAATCATGGTATCTAATTTGATAGTCACTATTACAGTAATATTTGTCTATCAAATGAAAAGTTGTTGAGGACATTTTTTGAATAATGCCAAAAATAACACTTTCCTTCAAAGTCTCGCCTAACCAGACATGTCGTATAGTGCCGAGGCTACTGGGCTGATAGATAATTCCATTTACTTTATTCTGGTATTAGAATAGAATCAATTCATTGTCATAGTGGGTCATGCGGTGTATTAATCTGTAAACAATGGGTAATTCGTATACACTATGTTGTGTTACCTATTAGTCCAGGTATACAAACCAACTAAGGATTATCGAATATGAATAAATAACCGGTTAGCTGTGATAATCACTTAAAATGGTATAGAGTTTAACATCCATATTGTGTTTAAATTACATATTTATGCAATATTTTATGGATTTCAAAAATATATAAAATTTATTTTCAAGTCAGTGGTAAATACACCGTGAAATAAAGAGAACTCAATGATGGGCTATGGGGTGCTATATATCATGGCGTTAAATAAAGTAACAGTATTCTTTCATTATGATTGTACCGTATTCTACTGTCCCGCAGATGTAGCTCTCCCGCTTACGCTCGTTCGTTGAAATATTCCCACTCGAACCGGTGCGAAATACATTGCTACTTTATTTAAATCGAATATATTGTTAGTATTCTTAAACTGTTGTTATTGATACGAATATATCCCAGAGAATCGAGAGGGAAGACTGAGAAATCGTTTCAAATATTTTTGTTTATTTCCCATGTAATACGTAATTTTATTATTAAAAAAATACCCAAGTATAGAGATCTATCTTGGATAGCGGGACATTACAACCACATCTGTAAGTTCCTTACCGGCGGTATTTCCAACTCCAAAATCCTCAGGAGTGTATAATAATAGGCGCCACCTAGAGGCAACATGGTTACCATGCAGTTACGAAGCGTTGTCTGATTCCGATTCGTTACAGTTCTACCACTACCGGTCGTGTAGAAATTGTTTTTATCCAGGTGGAGAGCGCAAATGGAGCATTTGCGCCGTGCGAGCGCATGGCCGACGGCGTTGGCCATGTGGTATTGTTCTAGAATATTACAGTATTATTAATCCCATGTAAAGTTAAAAGTTAAAGCCCATGTTGCTGATGGAAAATAACAAATGCCTACCTTGATTTTGTTAAGGTCAGTTTTGTTTATACTTGAAGGATTACATATATTAGTATACATGGGCATAATATTCCAAATACTTTTGTTGCGCCTGTCGATTCGTATAAATCGACAGGCGCATAGACCCCCCCAATTTATATTACTTGCGCATGTACATTAGTAGGCCTACAGAAGTACTTGGGTATTCCTGTATTCACAATATTCAACTACCATATATGAAGATAGGGTACGTTTTGACTAAAATTCTGCATCTGATGTAACGTTTTGACTAGGCCTATCTGCCAAAAGAACCTCCACTATATCTGCCCTACATGTAGGCCTACCATATTATTAAATTATTATTTATACTTCAAAAATTTGTGGCACGAAACACATCACACGAAATGGAATTACAATAAAAGCAGGCCATTTAAAACCATTTTCAATCAATTAATTCAGCACCTTGGAAAACCTAATAAAAAAAAAATTATTCAAATTTGTTGAATTGACAAAGGTGGTTCTGAATTAACGAGGGTGGACCCAGAGCTATCGAGGGTGGTCCCTGAATTAACGAGTGAGGACCCAGAGTTAATAAGGATATTCCCTGGATTAATAAAAAATAATTAATACAAAAACTAATAACAAAAGAAAACACCCAAAATATAATACCAGCAAATACAGAAATATACTCATATTAACAAATAACACAAAAATAATTATTTAATAAAAAATTTAATATTGAACTTTTAACCGTTTTACCGTTATTGCAACATTACTGGGACCTTCATCAACAGGCTGGGATCACTCCAGAGAACATTTTAATATTTTATTCGCCACACCAAAGTGAATAATTGATCTAGGGGTCCTACAAATTACCCAAAAAAACATAATATTACCCAAAAAAATACAAAAATACACAAAAAAACACAAAAAATTACACAAAAATATAATATACATATATATATATATATATAAAACAAAATATATACATATTGCTATGTATGGCCTATTCAATACCTCATTACCTGTACCGGTATCTAACATAACCAAAATACTAAATCGCACTACTGATACCAAAACACATACTGCTGTTGTGCTGTACTGCAGTTAGGAACACTGGTCAAAAATTGTCCACATATTTACAGCCAGAAAGTGTCCGTGCAGCCACTATTTGTCCTTCACAGGCTGCGATTATATTTCCGGACATATTTTGGTTGTAACTCCACTAGTACTCAAGGCAGAAGCTGGGCACATTTTTATTTTTAATATTATGATAGTTATCCCAACGATGAGATTCTAATTCTCAAATTAATTTATACAGAATTTTATGGCGATTCTAATGGCATAATTTTTAGATTGCCAAGGTTAAAAATTCACTGCCGGTTTTCAAATGAAATTTAGCATTGTTTTCTATGGGGAAATTTCACTCTGAGAGCGTTTTCCACGGACACATTCTGGCTGTAAATTAGACATATTGTGACCAGTGTTCCTGACAGTACTGACATCAGTTTATAACTATATATAGGATATGAATTATTTTTGTCTTTTTGGGTAAGTTTAATAATTGCGTTTTTTTGTGTTAATTTTTGCGTTTTTTTTTAGTGTTTTTTTGTGTATTTTTGGGTAATTTTGTGTTTTTTTTTGGTAATTCGTAGGACCATGAATCTCGAGATAAGGAGTCTGGAAAAATTGACCAATCACAGCACCTACCTCTTTAACAGGTGGTTTGACCGCGATGGCGTTTTCAGCAGCGTGATGGGGATGGTCAGGGGAACATTCTAAGCTTTTATTCAACGCTCCGAAGTTAATAGATCTCAAGATATCGGGTTTTAAAATTTCGACCAATTACAGGCTATGTAGCCAAAACCGGTAATCCAACAGCAATGAAACATCTTCAGTCAGCTAAGAGACGTTCCATAGAATATTCCTAGCCTTTAAACTCCACCACAAAGTAAATAAAACTCGAGTTATTAACGTTCAAAGAAACAGCCAATCAGAGGCCGTATCTAGTGACCACGGTATGGTCGCGACCTGGGACCCAAACTGGAGCTTCAGAGTACCGTCCAAAACATTTTCGCATAAAATTGTACCGTAAAATATCAAGGCCTGGGCACATTTTCGACGCTTGAAAGTAACAGCCAATCAGGTGCCAGATATGGTGACCACGGTCTTGTCGCGACCTGAGACCCAGACTGCAGCTTCAGATTACCGGCCAAAACATATTCACATAATATTATATAAAAAAATGTTATTGCCTATAGGCAGGACACCTACCGGTACACGGTCAGTAATGATCATGTCCTGACTGCATGATTTCGGTCTGATCAAATTTTCTGTTGCATGCATCAGATACCCATCAATGGCCTCTATCCACCTCGATGGTCTAAATCCATATCGTCAGATAGCCCTGGGTGCTGTATTGAAATAACACAATTACATAGGCCTACACATTGGGCACCTTTTAACTGTTTCAAACGATCATAATTTAGGCATTCAGACCGCGCCCGCACATGGGGGAGATTATTGCCAACCTTGGGCATCTGCCTACAACGTTTTAAATAACTGCCAGAAAGCCTAAAGCGTCCCCTTACATGCCTTAAGAACGGACAACAGGTAGGTACCGGTACCGCGGCGCTGTACTGCTGTACCGGCCGTCATTGTTCTAGGCAAGCAGTGCATACTGGCATACAGCTCGGACTGACGGTCAGACGGTACCATAGCAGTCCCAGAGTAAACTGGGCACTAGGTCAGTAGGTACAGACTGTGATTTAGGTACAGAAACAGAGCTAGGTACAGAGGTAGTAGCTAGGGACCGGCATAGGTCAGTAGTATGAACACAGTTTTTTGAGCATGCTACCAACTGCTGACTTTTGCTGAACCAGGCTGATCAATCAGCTTATTAATAATTGCAGCCGGATTGGATAAATTATTAATTAATTTGGGAAACTTTACTAATTAGTAAAATCGTTAATTAGTTCGATTCAAAAGATTTTAGAATAATTATCATTTGTAAAATAGTAAACCGCTTTGATACACCTTGTGAATAAGGATTTGGGGGCGGGGGGGACAAAGCCCCCCCGCCAATTAGGTAATTAAGTAATTAGTTAATTACTAATTAACGGTAGGAGATACGGCATCGGCGCCAGAGACTTTTTTGTGTAGAATAAAATTCCGAACAACTTTGTGATGTTACGTTTTTTCATAGCTCTTAGTGTTTTCGAGTTACGACGCTAATTAGTTTTCGGCTAATTAGTACTAATTAACAGTAATGGGAGGGCCATAGCGATGACTGAACTTTTTTTAGATCTTACCGAGATGAACAAAAAAAAACACCGTTGCTAGGTGAAAAACCAAATACTTTTCGAGAAAAATCAATTAGAAATCTTTAATCGCTAATTACTAATTAATTAATTAACAGATTTTTGCCAAAAATTTCTCTGCTGTGCGCGCTCGGGACATCTATAAGATCGCGCAAACAGAATCGTTCTAGCTTTCGCCATTCTCCTGGAAAAATCCTTTAAAAATCGACCTAAAAAAGATCAAAGCAAAGTGCCTACTTGACAAGGGGTTCGATATAATGCTATCTTATGAGGTTTTACTTTGGTGTTTATGTTGGTTTGCTAAGTTCCATTAAAAAGGCTGCATTATTTATTCCTCATAAGACTCTGTCGAGCCTTTGGCTCTCCAGTGGCAGCCGGACCATCTAGGTGGAGAGCGCAAATAGAGCATTTGCGCCGTGCGAGCGCATGGCCGACGGCGTTGGCCATGTGGTATTGTTCTAGAATATTACAGTATTATTAATCCCATGCAAAGGTAAAAGTTAAAGCCCATGTTGCTGATGGAAAATAACAAATGCCTACCTTGATTTTGTTAAGGTCAGTTTCGTTTATACTTGAAGGCTTATATATATTAGTATACATGGGCATAATATTCCAAATACTTTTGTTGCACCTGTCGATTCGTATAAATCGACAGGCGCATAGACCCCCCCCCCCCCCCCCCAAATTATATTACTTGTGTATTATTATTTGTGGAAGTAACACATAACCCTAAGCTGGTGGAAGTGGAGCTCTTTTGGAAGACACCAGAGATACCAGAGAACATTATATAAATTATAATTAATTATTTGCACTAAAGTGAATTCTTCTTGAAATTATGTGCAAAATTTCAGAAAATCAGGTGCCAGATACAGTGACCATGGTACGCGAGTGACCTGGGACCCCAATGGAAGGTTCAGAGTACTGGCCAAAACATTTTCGCATCAAATTGTACTGTAAAATGTTACTGCATATCGGCAAGTTAACCTACCGGTATTTGATCAGCAAAAGATCAGGTCTGACTGCATGATTTGGGACTGATCATATTTTATTTTGCATGCATAAGATGCCCTTCAATGGTCTCTATCTGCTTCATTGATCTAAATCCATATCGTCAGATAGCCCGGGTTGCTGTTAGAAGAATAATTAAGATTTGGTGTGATTTAGGTTAATTTAGGTTTTTTTGGGTTTTTTTTGGTGCAAACCTGCAAACCACGGTATCAATGGTAGTAATGTCAATCATATCGTACCTGTCAGCCAGTTACTTGTATCTCATAAAGCTAGAGTACATGGCGATGGCAGCATGGGTACCGGTACCGGTATATGTCCCTAACTCCGTCATTCCGGTATTCCTGTATTCAGTCTGTTCACCCAAATTCAAAGGGGTAGGTACGTTTTGACTGACCAATTCGGCATCCAATTGGAACATTTTAACTACCGGTCTGCCGGTACGCCTATCTGCCTAAACAACCTCCATACAGTTGGGGAGAAGTTATATTTTCAACTGAGTTGAAATTTCAACTTTATTTTTTAAAATTCAACTTTTTATTAAAATTCAACTTTTGAGTAGAGTTTAAAATTCCACTTTTTTTTAAAATTCAACTTTAGGAGTAGCTTTCGAAATACTGAAATATGGAATTGGAATCCATTACTGGTATTCCATTGTATAATAATTATGACATTCAGCGGTAGCCTAATTAAATACATCTAATAAATTCCCATAGTATTTAAGCTAATTTGCAAATGTAATTACTTAAAATGTTTTTAAAAAAGTGTTCCCGACGGTGAAAGTTTTTATTCCATCGGTAATGAGGGTTAATTTTTCGAGTTACATCCATAAAAACAATAAAAACACCCCTTATGTCACGTCTTGGGGGCCTTCTGCGCCTCTTGCCATTTTAGAGTTGAATTTACAACTTAAAAGTTGAATTTAAAAAAAAAAGTTTTAAATTTGAACTCAATTGAAATTTGAACTTCTCCCCGACTGGCATAACTCTGCCAAACTTGTAGGCCTGCCGGTACCATAGCAGTCCCAGAGTACACCAGGCAGCAGGCACTACAGACTGCGATTTAGCTAGGCCTACAGCCAGACAGCGCTAGGTAGTAGCTACCGGCACCCTGTCAGCCAGTTACTGCTGTACTGCTATCTCATAAAGCTAGAGTACTTGGCAGCATGGGTATATGTTCCTAACTCCGTCATTCTGGTATTCCTGTATTCAGTCTGTTCACCCAAATTCAAAGCGGTACGTTTTGACTGACTGACTGATCTTCGTCCTGTCGGCATCCAATTGGAATGTTTTAACTACCGGTAGCGGTAGGCCTATCTGCCTAAACAACCTCCATAACTCTGCCAAACTCGTAGGCCTACCGGTACCATAGCAGTCCCAGATTACACCGGGCACTACAGACAGACTGCGATTTAGCTAGGCCTACAGCGCTAGGTAGTAGCTACCGGCATAGGTCAGTAGTATGAACACAGTTTTTGGAGCATACTACCAACTGCTGACTTTTGCTGAACCAGGCTGACGACTCAGCAGTTTAATTAATTGCAGCAGGATTGGATAAATTATTAATTAATTTGGGGAACTTTACTAATTAGTAAAATCGTTAATTAGTTTGATTCAAAAGATTTTAGAGTAATTATCATTTGTAAAATAGTAAACCGCTTTGATACACCTTGTGAATAAGGATTTGGGGGCGGGGGGGACAAAGCCCCCCCGCCAATTAGGTAATTAAGTAATTAGTTAATTACTAATTAACGGTAGGAGATACGGCATCGGCGCCAGAGACTTTTTTGTGTAGAATAAAATTCCGAACAACTTTGTGATGTTACGTTTTTTCATAGCTCTTAGTGTTTTCGAGTTACGACGCTAATTAGTTTTCGGCTAATTAGTACTAATTAACAGTAATAGGAGGGCCATAGCGATGACTGAACTTTTTTTAGATCTTACCGAGATGAACAAAAAAAAACACCGTTGCTAGGTGAAAAACCAAATACTTTTCGAGAAAAATCAATTAGAAATCTTTAATCGCTAATTACTAATTAATTAATTAACAGATTTTTGCCAAAAATTTCTCTGCTGTGCGCGCTCGGGACATCTATAAGATCGCGCAAACAGAATCATTCTAGCTTTCGCCGTTCTCCTGGAAAAATCCTTTAAAAATCGACCTAAAAAAGATCAAAGCAAAGTGCCTACTTAACAAGGGGTATACCATAATGCTATCTTATGAGGTTTTACTTTGGTGTTTATGTTGGTTTGCTAAGTTCCGTTAAAAAGGCTGCATTATTTATTCCTCATAAGACTCTGTCGAGCCTTTGGCTCTCCAGTGGCAGCCTAACCATCTAGGTGGAGAGCGCAAATAGAGCATTTGCGCCGTGCGAG
>JAUCBJ010000444.1:0-23654 GCA_032718475.1 Nemertoderma westbladi | reverse complement strand
ACAACCTATTTGGGACACATTTAAAATAAAGCTAGGAAAGTTAACTTTATATTCTTTTGAGTATTCCATGACATTTGGAAACTATTTAAAATCATTACAAGCAATTCTCACCCTATAGGGGACAAAAACAACCAATTTGGGACAAATTGAAATTAAAGCTATGATAATTAATTCTATATTCTTTTAAGTATTCCATTACATTTAGAAACTATTTGAAATCATTTTGAGAAAGTCACGTCACACGTTATATGAGAGACAAACAACCTATTTGGGACACAAACACCCTATATGGGACACAAACAACATATTTTGGACAAATTGGATTTAAAGCTATAATAATGAATTCGATATTCTTTTCAGTATTCCATCACATTTATAAACTAGGCCTAATTAAAATCATTTTGAGAAAGCCACATGCTATTAAGGACACAATATATGGGACACACACAACCTATTTGGGACAAATTGGAATTAAAGCTATGATAATGAATTATACAGTTATATATTCTTTTGATTATTCCATTACATTTAAAAACTATTGAAAATCATTATAAGCAATTCACACCGGGATACGGGACACAAAAACCCTATATGGGACACAAACAATCGATTTGGGACAAATTTAAATTAAAGCTATGATAATGAATTCAATAGGCCTATTCCAGTATTCTATTCTATTCTAGACAAATTAAATACTGAATACTGACTGACAACTTTTGTATATAATTAATAATTACCGGTATATGATTAATTTTTATATCTTCTGCTGTAATACGACATGTCTCACTGTACCGATTGCGGGTGCACCCAGGTGAAAGCCAAATTAACTGCCACAGGTCTATGCATGAAATGCAGGGACCAACACCTAGCAAGTAACTCCGCATTCCCGCCTGAGGACAGCAACTAAAACGATGGGAAATGCGAAAACGCACTACTACTACTACTACTAGGATCGGCATGCTGCATTGCAGCTGCATTTTTAAGAATGCTGTGCCGGCTTGTCAACAAAATTGCACCGCCACAACTCCCTATCACCCATGACATTTGCTAGATCATCCGCATCTTCAAGGCCAGTGTCCTTTAAGATGCGTCTCAAGAAAGTCATGGGCTGTCCACCATGCTTATTCACTCCATGAGGCTGCCAAAGTACAAGATTATGCACTGGCTGGTCCTCACGGCGAAAGCAATGTCCTGCAAAGCGGAGGCGATTTTGTTCTAGTGTCAAGCTTGGGGGAACCAATGAGACACCTCCAATGTTATATAGTGTCTGGTTGGAAATGTGTGCATTGTACTTGACACAATGAACCCGGCGTAACATTCTTGTGAATGTGCCATCCAGAGATTTGGTGTCCTCAGCAGTTAGAGCCCAGCATGGACTCCCATAGAGGAGTACTGGAACTACTGCTGCTCTAAATAATCGGACCTTAAGTTTCCGATTAATTCTCGGTGACTTCCGACCCAAATCCTGGAAAGCCTATTCAAGGCTGCCCATGCCTTTCCCTTACGTATTCGAAGGTCCTCACCTGACTTCCGGATCCATGATCCCAGGTAACAGAAGTCGTCCACATGCTCAAGCATACCATCATTTGAGCTTATGCTCATCCGATCAGAGACTTGCTGAGGACTTTCAAAGTTAACTGTCAAAATTTTGGTCTTTCTGGAGTTAATAAAAAGACCAACACTAGAAGCAGCATGTTCTAATGAGCTGAGGAGCCGTTGGGCTCCCTCTAGTGATTCTGAGAGTACTCCTAAGTCATCAGCAAAGTCTAGATCAGTTAGGTACTTGGCAGGATTTCCTCGACTTCTGGAGCCAGTAGGTGGAGTTATCATCACCCCATCATCATTATGATGATCTAAGGACATGCGTAAAATGTGACGGGATCCGAGAATCCCGATTTATCCGGTGTCTTATCACTCTTATCTACGCGTCCCCGCCGTGTGTGTGTACGGTGTATGAAAAAGAGTTCTGGAGTTGTTGAATAACTCTGACTATTGTTGATATATATAAGATAGAATATAAGCACAGTCAGACAGTTGAATAAAGTGAATGAAAAGTAGGCTACCGGTAATACACTGAATGATGGTGGTGGCAGTAGACGGAGACGGTGATAAGAGTTCCGGTACTGCCCTAACTAACTGACTTACTAAAAGTGAATGAATGATACAATAAATGGTAATATATATTGCACTGGTTGGCCGTATTACGTTACTCAGTGGATGCCTTCCCCCCATTGGCTAATAACTCACTTCTCGCCTCCCATCTCTCAGTGAGTGTTTCCCCCTGCTGCTATCACTCTCTCCCTCCCGGAGGTATAACCTCTGACCCCCTTTGTGTGTTCCCTTGGGGCCTGTTGTCCCCGTTTATTGGGGTGACACGAGGTTGATTGGTAATCAACCTCGTGCTCCCAATATTGCTTAAAGCCAACTTTGTGTGGGGTGGTTAGCGGAATTGAATACGCTAACAAAGAACAATAGGCCTACAATACAATAATATCTGAATATAATATAATATTCCAAATGCCCTTATTTAGAATGGGAATTTCCACTGTACATATACCAGTAGGCCTATACCACAACCATATCCAGCTCAATTGTCCCAAATAGGTTGCCCTGTCCAGTATAGGTTGTTAAAATGAGCCCCCGATTCGTAGTTGACACTTGGATTATATACCAGGATCACTGGCCGACATCACCATAATAACCCAACCGGTGTACCACATCACGATTCTCTGAGAAAAAGAAGGTAAGAGGCAAAACTAGCTATGCTACTGCTTTCTCTCCTTTTTTTTTTAACAGAACATAAAACGAATAACGCACCCCCTAAAACCATATTACATCAGAACAAAACAAAAATTACAAACAAACGTTCACTGGTGCAATGATTTTATAATTAAATATTGTGGTATCCCATTATGAGAATAATACACGAGCTCGTTCGAGCTCCAGTGGAATCTTCCATTACCTTTACATTATACTGTTATACAGACAATAAGGGAGATGCCTAACCTTTTGAATGTTGGTATTGGTCCGATGAAGAGGTATTGGTCAGACTCACTATTATCTCTATCTCATCTATCTGTACGTGTACGTACAGGTGTATACACCAAGTGCCAAGGACTACTACAGGACCGGTCCTACGAATTTACTGAATTACACCAAAAAAACACAAAATTCTGAAATTACCCAAAATATACAAAAAAGTAACGTACAAAAAAAATGGTCCATTTAAACACCAAAATAACGCCAAATTGACCAAATTACACAAAAAACTCAAAAAATTCGCCAATAATTTTCATTTTTTTCAAATCGTTTAGGCCTATTGTTTTGGTTCCTTCTGGTAACCTGCTGCTGCTCCTTTACTTTTCAATTTTCATTTTTTTTCATTTGTTGTGATTTGGCAGTTTGGTATGATTTGGCTGTTTGGGAGGCCTATCATCCGGTGTGATTTGGTTTTGCAGTTTTGGGATTATTTTTTGAATTGGATTTGGAATTTTTTATAATGACATTAAACCAGTTAAAACATGTACTAAGGATAGCATTCAGGCATTAAAATATAACAATAACATATGAAGTGGAACGGAAAAGGTAAAGGCAACAAACCAATGCAGCAATGTAGGCCTACACCGTACAGTACAGCAGTACCGGTATGGTATTCATATTCAACATGTCCTAGAAAATGTATTTTAATGGAAAACAGTACAAAACAAACATAGATAACAGGATAAATACTGAAATAAAATGACAGAATGACCTGCAATTTCAATAGATTGGAAACACTATTTACAATATAATTATGGTAAGACTGTAAGACATTTCAGGATTTAGGACAAACAAACATAGTGCTGTAGTGGTCTGGTGGTCAGGTGGTACCGGTAGTGGATAGGATACATTTCAGCCTTTCGTGATTTGGTGTGCAGGTGTGATTTGGGTGTTTAGACGGATCCAAAAAAAAGAAAAATTGACCCAAAAAAAAACCGGTCCTACGTCCTACTGTCCTACGACCGCAAAAGACCGCAAAATACCACAAAAGACCCCAAAAGACCGCAAACAGGCAAAATACCACAAAATATCGCAAAAGACCGCAAAATACCACAAAAGACAGCAAAAGACCACAAACTGACAAAAGACTGCAAAGACCAAAAAAGGACAGAGAACTGCAGAACTGGAGAAGGCATGAATATACTGCAGTACTGCAAGACGAATTACGGTACCGCAAAAGACATCAAAAGACCGCAAAAGACCACAAAAACTGCTTTAATACTATTGCAGTGTATTATTACATATTACTGTATTGTTGAAGTTGAAGTTGTTTATTGTCAGAAACGCATGAAATACACAGAAATACATATACATAAGAACATATACATAATATACATTTATATGTTAAAGATTATCTAATAAAATGTTCTGACGGGGATAACTGCATGAGTTCATAGAACTCGTTTCCATGCAGGTCCCCTCTTAAAATGATTTATGCAGCTTAAATTTAAAATCGTTTAAAATTACATATGGATAAAATAAAACATGAAAATATATACAGTGTCATAATACAGTAATATGCAAATTAATTGGACGAAATAATAACATACGGTTGAAATATCCTGGTATTTGGTATTAATCGCCGTAGTATTGATCACTATTCAATATACTGTAGTACAGTATTAATCATGTTCACCTCTAAGCAAAATACTGTAGTATTACTTATATTCATCTCTAAGCAAAATACTGTGGTAATCATATTCACCTCTGTCTAATCAAAATACATAATTATATGATGTTAGACAACCACGATATAAACACGTAGTATTACATATACATACCCATACGGTACGTAGTATTATTTAATGTTCACCTCTATTCAAAATACTGTAGCATTAATTATATTCACCACTAATCAAAATACCGTAGTATTGTCTAGTGTTCACCTCTATTCAAAATACTGTAGCATTAATTATATTCACCACTAATCAAAATACCGTAGTATTGTCTAGTGTTCACCTCTATTCAAAATACTGTAGCATTAATTATATTCACCACTAATCAAAATACCGTAGTATTGTCTAGTGTTCACCTCTATTCAAAATACTGTAGCATTAATTATAATACCGTAGTATTGTCTAGTGTTCACCTCTATTCAAAATACTGTAGCATTAATTATATTCACCACTAATCAAAATACCGTAGTATTGTCTAGTGTTCACCTCTATTCAAAATACTGTAGCATTAATTATATTCACCACTAATCAAAATACCGTAGTATTGTCTAGTGTTCACCTCTATTCAAAATACTGTAGCATTAATTATATTCACCACTAATCAAAATACCGTAGTATTGTCTAGTGTTCACCTCTATTCAAAATACTGTAGCATTAATTATATTCACCACTAATCAAAATACCGTAGTATTGTCTAGTGTTCACATCTAATCAAAATACCGTATCAAAATAGCCTAGTATTAATCTCTCTAATCAAAATCAAAATACCGTAGTATTGTCTAGTGTTCACCTCTAATCAAAATACCGTATCAAAATACCATAGTATTAATCTCTCTAATCAAAATACCGTAGTATTATTCAGTATTCCCCTAGTATCAATCATATTCATCATATAATAAAAAAAAAAAAATACATAGTACACAAAAATACATAATACACCTAATATAACAGAACAAATTCCATTTTAAAGTACCGTAGTATTTTTATTATTATTAAAAATATTTATTTATTTAAGTTAAGGCGAATTAAATTAAAATCTTAAAATATTTAAAAAAGAGTTTTAATGGTTAAAGCTCTCAACAACGCAAATAAGTAGTTAATAGGGCTCTAACTGGCTGACTGTAACTTAATGATAACAGTATTTAAATAATAATTATTAATATAGATTTTCATTTTCAGCGGCCATTGACTAATATCTGTTATTGAATTTAAATAAAAATGTAGTCATTATTTTCATTTTCAGCTGCCATTGACAAAAGGTATCTTTTTACAGAGTGTTTGAAAGTTTCCAGAGTTTCACAGCTGCGAGTAACCAATGGTAGACCGTTCCAACCAACGGCCCCGCGGTACGAAAAGGAACTGCACCCTCTAACCAGGTTACGACGAGGTATGACGGCCCGGTTCTCGCCTCCTGATCGCAGCCCTGAGTGACCCTCGGAGAAGGAGACGATTTCGCTTAGGTAAGTAGGTGCTATTCCGCGGTAAATTTTGTACATCATCGTTACAAGCAACTGTTCAATGCGATATTCCACAGGTAGCCACGATAACTCTTTGAAGTGTGCAACAGATACGTGAGCACGCCGGTCGAGATCAAGACAAAATCGCACACATTTTCTCTGTAACGCTCGGAGTTTACCCTGCAAGTGAGTGGACGAACTGAAGTACCAGCATGCTGACATGAAGTCGAGGTGAGGTTGGATCAAGGAGTTACATAATAGACGCTTTGTGTAGCGGTTCAGGGACCCACCAAAGCGATACATAAAGCGCAACGTCGCATTGCCTTTTTTTATTATCTTCAACGCCATGACGTCACCAGAAAGATATTGGTTCATGCAGCAGCCGAGGTACTTTACTTCAGAAACTTGGCGTATAGGGATATTATTGCAGTGTACAATGAGTTCAGATGCGGAGGCTAATCGCTGGGGAGTCCCAAACAAGATACATTCCGTCTTCTTAAAGTTGAGGCTAAGTTTATTGTCCACGGCCCACCAGTAGACCCTGGTTAATTGTTTGCTAAGCTGACCGGCTATCATCGGTATATTGGAATGAGAGACCGTGAGGTTCGCATCGTCGGCCAATTTCATTGATATACAGTTCGGTTCAATGGAAGCAGTTGCTATCGTAGATGTTGAAGGGCTAGTTGAAATAGGTTCCACATAGTCCTTAGTTGCGATGTTCATGTCATTTATGTAGATAATGAACAGTAAACATAATTTAATACTATTGCAGTGTATTATTACATATTACTGTATTGTACAGTTGTATTACATTACAATTATATACCGGTACTGGGTACAGCCTGATAGCAGTCTGGCAGTACTGCAGTACAGTAAATACTGAAATAGGCCTATGCCTGTATGCAGAGCTATGACATAGCTAATACATTGTATGGCTGCTGGTGGTGGTCAGCTGATTGTGGCCTTGTCATCGTGTGCAATGAGGCAACACCCAACTTTCACCCAACTACACCCAACTTTCACCCAACTACACCCAACTTCTACCCAACTGCATCCAATTTTACACCACATTATACTGCTGTACTGTATGGCACCAAACTTCCACAAATTACAATATGTACAGTAAACTCTGAACTTCTTTGAGGAATTGCTGAGATATGAGCTTTTAAACGTTTCATGTATGCCTACTGTATTTTGCCCCCACAGCTGAGCAATTATGAAAATAACAAACTAATGTTTTATATTTATTGCAGGTTGGTTCTAGAATAATTGATAAATATAACAATAAATATACAAAGGGAGAGACAGAGACTATTGACGAACGATCCAGATACCTACAGATGTCTACATATACTACGCACCAAAACTCAAAACTAATGAAGCCGCAGTACAAACTAAACTGGCACTGTGGGATTGCGGTGGAAATGAAAACGGTATTGAAACACAGGAGGGTCACCGTCACAGCCTTAACGACGAAATCGCATTAGAAACTTATGTTATACAGTTATCTTCAACTTCAACTCAACTTCAACAACAGTATTCAACTTCATATCTAATAATTTTAATCAAATCATTTTAGACCATGACCCGTAATATAGTGTCATTTTCTGATGACACGGACCCCCCCCCCCCCCCCCCCAATTTTTCTACAAATCTTTATCATATTGCTTAAAATTTGAAACACAACTAGTTCAACTCACCGTGATTGTTACCATGAAGCCGGAATTTTCGATTTCGCCTTTAAATTTTTTTAATAAGCGTTTTAAAAAGGTGTCTTTTGCGAAATCGCACCCTAAGTATCATTGCCATTCTTCACTTTAGTCGTAATTTTTTCACATCAATAGAAAGCTTGCGTTGCAAGGATTCCAAATATGTAACAATGTCTGAATTTCGTTGAGAAGCAGCTGAGAAATAGGCATTCAAAGATTGCAAGAAATATCGTTCGATGGAGGCCATTTATTCTATTTAATAAACGTGGCTGGCCACGAGAAAAGGGACCTTATATCACCGGAGGTCGATTTTGAGTTATTAGGCCTATGAGATGCAGAATTTTCAAGAGATTTTAACAAAAAAACGGTGTCTCAATATCTATTTCCAAAAAAAAGTTATAGCGATTTATGTGAAGATGAATCGGGTAGCAAAAAAATTTTATTAATAGCGGTTATAATAAGCGATTATTTAAAAAAAAATGGAAAATATTAATAATATCATAGCAATTCTTAATATATAGTTAGGCAGCTCAATGTTATTCGGCTTTTTATACAACTTTTAACACTTTGAAACTAATATTGTTCATGAACTATTTTAACAAAATTTTTGCAAAATTTTCAAAAAAACATGTAACCAAAAAAAAATTTTTTTTAATTTAAAATTTTTTAACAAAATTTAAAATTATTTGTATTTTGAATTATTTATTGGGATTAAAAAATTTAAGAACTAACGAAGATAAATTAAGAAAATGACAGCCATATTGCATTTAAAAAATAACTGTAGGCCTACAGTACCTACCCTACATATTACAGTAGTCCACCGATTATCCACCGATTCAATATACCAGAATATAATAACAGCCCACAAGGAATCAGCTAAGAGGCATATCCCCCAGAAACCTAAACGAAAACAGTATGTGCCATGGCAAAACTCTGAGGTTACTTGTAAGAGAGAAGATCTTAAGATAGCCTACAAAGTTAAAACCGAACAACCAAGAACCGAAAACATTAACAAGGTTGAGAAAGCTAAGGACGATCTTAAATTGGCCTACAAAATCAGCCAGGAAAAGTACATACAGGATAAAACTGAAGCAATTACAACTGCTCACATACAGCGATACAGCAACAATCAAGACTTACCTGGCAAACTGTAAATGAGGTATCTGGTCGGAAAAGTTGTGCAAAGGGGCGCCTCAAAGCCGATAGTCCTGAAGAACGTGTTGGGAAGTGGAAAAATCACTTCAGCAACTTGCTTGGGCAGCCACCAAACATCGAGGTCAGCCCTACAAGGAAAATATATGACAAGACACTACCTATAGAAACAGGGGACTTCACACCTGCCGAACTCCAAAGAAGCATTAGAAGCATGTCCAATAATAAAGCGAGTGGATTAGATGAAATCCCAGCGGAGGTATGGAAAACCGGAGTGCTAAATAGACCATTATTGAATGTTTGCAACCGGATGATAAAAGGGGAAAAGCCACCACCAATTTGGACTAAAGGTCAACTAAAGCCTCTCCCCAAGAAAGGAGACCTCGGCATACCAACAAACTATCGTGGGATCTGTCTGCTTGTGGTAGCTGCCAAAATATACAATAAAATGATTCTATATAGGATTAGGCCTCACATAGAGAAACTACTGCGTAAGAGCCAAAACGGATTTCGACCAAGTAGATCAACAATAGCTCAGATACTTGCACTACGGAGACTGATTGAAGGAATTAAGTCAAAGAATCTCCCCGCAGTCATGACTTTTGTGGACTTCAAGAAGGCATTCGACTCCATCCATAGAGGTAAAATGCTTGAAATCCTGAGAGCTTATGGAGTACCAGAAGTAATTGTTGCTGGCATTGGATTGTTATATTGTGACACAGAAGCGCAGGTACTCTCACCAGATGGTGAAACTGAGTTTTTCTCAATCCTGGCTGGCGTACTGCAAGGTGACACATTAGCACCATTACTATTTGTAATTGTGCTGGATTACGCAATGAGGACGGCCACAAAGGGTGAAGATCTGGGATTCACACTTCAAGAACGCAGAAGTAGTAGATATCCGGCAACTACAGTCACAGACACCGACTTTGCGGATGACATCGCCCTGCTCTCTAATACGCTAGCAGATGCACAGCTTCTACTAAATAAAGTGGAGAGGGCTGCTAAGGAGGTTGGATTGCATATAAATGCTACCAAGACCGAATTCATGACCTTTAATGTTGATGGAAACTTGACAACCATTGATAATAATCAACTAAGGAAGGTCGATGACTTCCAGTACCTTGGATCATGGATAGAGAGTAGCAAAAAGGACATAGAAGTTAGGAAAGCAAAGGCTTGGGTAGCTCTATCAAAAATGGATACCATCTGGAAATCAGATCTCTCCAGGCACCTGAAGACCAAGTTCTTTCGAGCCACAGTGGAAAGTGTATTTTTATACGGGGGTGAGACCTGGACACTGACTAAATCACTTGAACAACGAATTGATGGTTGCTACACAAGACTACTAAGGGCAGCCCTAAACATCAGCTGGAGACAACACATGACAAACTCCGAGCTTTATGGTACAATACCACCTGTATCAACCACCCTCCGTGAACGCAGATTAAGATTCAGTGGGCACTGCTGGCGAAGTAAAGACGAGGTCATACCAGATCTACTTCTCTGGCAACCAACTCATGGAAAGCGTAGTCGTGGACGACCTGCCATAACATATATAGATCAACTTGAAAGGGATACTGAACTTGGGAGAAACGAAATTGCGACAACTATGGAGAATCGGGACGCCTGGAAGGATCTCATTTCCACTGTCCGAGTTCGCTCGACCTAGTAGTAGTAGTACAATTACAATTTATCACAGTCCTAAATTAAGACATGAAAACCCTAAGACAGTGTTATATACAACACTGCAACATCTTATATTGCTTCCTGTAATTAGTTATTTCCTAGGTATATTGAATATCAGAACCAATTTGAATTTCCCTCATCGTTTTATACATTTCTAAATTGATAATCCAATTAAATTTGTTCAAAAATAGAGGGAAACTTTAAACGCGATTATCTCAGAATCAGGTTTTGCGACATAAGGTCCCTTTCCTCGTGGCCATCCACAAATACACAATATTCTGGAACAATTTGTTTATGTATGATTAGCTAGGCAATATAGATATTGTATAGGCATACCGCTGTTGCCTACCAACTCATAAAATAAATAACACGTTCTAGAATTTTGTGTATTTATTAAATATAATAAATGACCTTCAGCGAACAATAATTCTTGCAATCTTGAAATGCCTATTTCTCAGCTGTTTCTCAATGAATTACGATTGAAATAGTACATTCCGGGGCATGGTGTATTTACTATTCTAGTTTACTGTTTTACAATCAATAGCTTTCACAGCAGCTTTACAGTGTAAGCGGATTCAATTCCCTGCACTACCCAGCACTAGCAATTGGGGATAGTGGCAACAGGGAGTGGCGAGATGGAGATTAATTAGGTTAGCCAATGATGGGACGGATTTTCACTACCTAGTCCGATTTGGGCAGGGGGAATGTGACGGGATCAAGGGATCCCGACCGGATTTGTTGACTATGCGTCACCGCGTTTACCTTAGGGATGCTGATGTTTAGGCCGAGGCCGTTGTGGCGAAAATAATAGCAGTTAATGTTGTCTCTTGATATTTAGATAAAATATATGTAATAGCACAGTAAAGATTGCAGATAAGCTGCATTTGACAATGTATGATGGATACCGGTAGGTGTGCATGTGTTGGTGACGGCGGCGATGACGATGACGGTGTAAAACATCACCGGTCTGCACTAAAGCTGATGACTGAGTAAACTGAACCGGTATGGTAGTAATATGCATTGACAACGCTGCTGTGGCCTTTCATCCAGTGGATGCTCTCCCTCGCCCCTATTGGCTGATAATCTGGGAGTGCTTCTCCCCCTTTGTTGGCCCCTGCTGGTTGTTTCCCTTCCCGAGGTGATTTTGACCTCTCTTTGTGTGGCTTTGGGGTTGTGTTGTCCCCGATGTTGGATTGTGATACGAGATTGGTTATTGCCAATCTCGTACATCCAACATATTGCCGAAAAAGGTGCCACTTCCCATTTATGAGGGTAATGCAGCGGAACTGAATCCGCTTACACTCCCCCCCATGCTATCTTCCTGGTGAGAAGATAGCATCACCCATAAGTACGCTTCAATTCCGCTGGAACCCGATCTACTATCGGGTGTGGGGTGGAGTTCTTTTCTTGGAGTCGGCTTTCCGGACCACTCCCTCTGGGTATGATGTACCCTCTGTGTCCCTCTGACTCTAACTTCTTTAGTTCCACTCTAACTCCACTCTACTTTCGGACCTCTTTGTCCCTCACTCTGCCTCTTCCTCCTCGCCCCCCACATTTGAATTGCACCCGTATTCTCTCCACACGCGTCAACACCACCTCTCATTATCTCCCCTGCGCTCCTGTACTCAACCCTTACTCACTTTGCCCCATTCACTCCTGACTAGCCTCACCCTCCCCTTCCGTGCCGTCGCACTTAAGAAGTGTGAAGTGTGTAGTGCCACGTCTAGTCTCCCATCCTCCTGTTATAGTCGATTGGTCCCCGGTCCCACTAGCTAGTTGGAAAAGGTTACATGACTATAGTACTTACTTTGATTATATTGAATATGTATTGATTATATAATTATACTTATTACATACGTACATACTAATTGCCCTTTTATTAAATTTGCACTTAGAAGTTCGTATTACTTCGCATGTGGTGCCTTCCAGGCATCCCCACATCTCCCCCTCCAAGTTCTAGTTCGCTCCTCCTGTCTTTGGGAACCATCTCAGTTCCTTCCCTCTGTTGTCGTCCTGTCTCGGTCACTTCCTGGTTGTCGCCGCTTCCTTGTTCTTATCCTCCTTAAGGCTCCTCATCCTTGCCATTACCTCCTTACTGATTCCCGTGGTCGATTCCTTGGGCGCTGATGTTATTAGCTCCCGGTATCGCTTCGCAGGTGGCCCCTCCGAATGCCCCTGCTGCTTTCCCCTAGTAGCGTCCCATAAGATCACCTTCATGGCCCGCGGCACATGCTCTGCCAGGAAATCTCTGAACTCTCCCCGGTTCTCCGGCACCCATCTATCTAAATACCTCTGTGTATTGATCACTCCACCATACGATGCCGCCGTCGCTACTTCTTGATAAGTAAACGGAAGTCTCCGTTTAATAATTTCCAGGTGGGCCTCCTGGTTAATATTGAAGAAACCCCACCGGAACTCCTGGGACTTAATTCTTTGCCGCGTCATGACGCCGATGTCAGCCCACTCCTCGAAGATCTTAAACTTCTCCTTGTCGTCCATCCAGTCGCACTGGCGTCCGTAGTGCCCCCGGAAGTTACACTTAGAACACCGGTTGTGCAACCGCGGACACGCCCCCCTCCTGTGACTCGACTCGCGGCAGTAGAGGCAACTCAGGTTCTGGAATCGATACAAGCAGCTCTTTTCCTGGTGAGTAAGCCTCCCACAGTAATCGCAGCCGTGTATCAACGCATCCCGCCCCAAGTCGTCTTTTGCCCCAAGCGAACTCCTCGGTCTAAGGAGCCATTGGTAAGCAAACTTCTGGACGTTAATGTCTCTGTCCATGTCTATGTCCTCGTCTCGCCTCGGCATCGTCTCTCCAAACACTACCCATGGTGCCGTTCTCGGTTGCTCGCCCAACCTGATGGTGCTCCCCACGAAATCCATCACTGGCTCCTCATGCACCCAGGCCCGCTTGCCGGGTTTATCCCAGAAAGCCCTCGCCCCGCTGGCCGTCACCACTCTCCCGCTAACCCAGTCCCTGTCTGAGTGGCCGATCCTCTCGATGGGCGGTATCTCCCCGAAATCGTCGTCATCCTCGTCCTCCGCTGGGAGTGGATCCAAACCCGGTATCCCGGTAGACCCACTGTGTCCAATCCCACCTTGGCTCTCGCCCGTGACTTTCCATCCTTCTAGTTCCCTTGGTATTTCCTTCGCAAAATCGCCCTCGGCGCCTGCTGGCATGGGCGTCGCCTGCAATCCCGATGTCGACTGTTTCGGCGATCCCTCCGTCCACCCCAACTCTCGCCCCAGAGACTCGCCGAGCTCCCTGATCCCCACTGTAAATCGACCAAGGCCTGGGCCTCGAACCCGTAGCCCTCTCCTCTAGCTTCCGCCTCTCTTTCGTCTGCCTCCCTCCTTTCTCGTCTAGCGATTTCTTCCAATCGCTTCTCCTCTTGTCTATCCGCCTCCAGCTTCTCCCACCTCTAATATGGTATATCCACCTCCCTGTCTACTAGATATCGGCAGTTGTAGTATACCGACTCGCCCTTCAGCCCCGGGTGGTCTGCCAGACCCTCGAAGGCCACTTTGAAGGCTCTTCTGTAGTTCAGGGGTGATCCTGATAGCAGAAACGCCGTTGGCTCTCTTCCAATAACCACGGCCATGAATAGGTTTAGTAAACCTATCATTATCCAATCCTCCTGCAGGATATATCGCTTCTGATATATCTTTATCGCTCCTTTCCGGAATTGATACACCTCCTGTTTCCCTGGCCTCGCTCCCCACTTTAGCGAGTTCGCCAACTCCGCTCCGTACTCCTCCCTGAATTTACCCCAGTCCATCGGCTTGTGGCAGACGAGCCCCATTAGCTGGCCCATCGCCACTGCTCCGCAATGTCCTGTGTTCTCTACTAGTCCCAACCCGGAAAGCCCTGTCATAGCCATGTAGACCGTTTGCATGTCCAGGAGGTTGGGGGTCTCCGGACCGATGATCCCCTCCGCATCGTTGCGGATCGCCGATCCCACCTTCATCATCAACTTCTCCCTTACTACATTCTGCACCGCCCTTGGCAACCGGTTTAACTTCGGCCCGCTCTTCTTCCCATACGTTCCCAGATCGAACAGGAATATGTCCCCATTTGGCACAGCCAAATGTAGAAGTATGGTTCTGGCCGACCCCGCCGACCCTCTCCTCGAACCCTCGTCGTCTTCCACGGTCCCTTCGTCGTCTAGCACCACGTATCCTCCCCTGCTGACGGACTCTACGAACCTCTTCCAGTCCTTTCTCGGTGGTTCCCTCGGATACTTCGGTATCCCGAACTTCACCTCGTCTCCCTTCACCACGTAGTGGAAATGCTCGAGGATCGCATTGTCTAGCGACGGCGTTCCGTAGGTCCTGACCAGCCGCCTCTCGTGCACCTCCCTGAAATGGTCCTGCAGCGCTCGCGCCTAGTGACCCTGCTCTAACCGCTCGTAGTATCCCCTCGTCTTCTCCTCCAGATGCCTCTTGGTGAAGTCTACTAGTATCTCCTTTCCACCCATTTCCGCCTTTCTCTTTCTGACAAGTCCCTACGCCATTTCGAACGCTCCTGATCGCTCACCTACAAGGTGGTGCCTTGCCAAGGCTCAATATAGGTGAGTGATGTAGTTAGGATGGTCTGTGCGGTCCGATAATGGCCTATCTCTCTCAGAACGCTAGGTTTTACGCTATATTTGCCTAGTTTACCCCCTAAAGTGCTAAATTTCCCTAAATTCCCTAAATCTGTCAGTTACTTTTATTATGTTCTAGAATTTTCTGCCTACTGTTGCTATAATTTGTTGAATTTCGATTTTAATATTAATTTTAATTCTATTACTGTGCTATCAATACTTATAATGGATTATTTGTTCAAATAACCCCTACGGTTTGCATACAGGCTATTCCTTACTGTGCTAGTCTGCACCAGGTAACCTCCTGGCCCTGTATCAAACATTCTGACCTACTCTACGGGCTGTGCAGTACGTAGTATGTCTCGTGCGGCCTACACGGTCTGTTCTGATGTACCCACGTGCCCCCCTCTCACTTCTTACTACTAACCCTACTAACTCTCTAACTCTACTAATTCCCTAACTCTCACTAACTCTCTAACTCTTACTAACTCTTACTAATTCTCTAACTCTTACTAACTAACGGTACTACGTACCCTCTTACAACTCTACTAACTCCACTAACGGTACTATGTACCCTCTTACTCTCTAACTAACTCCACTAACGGAACTACGTACCCTCTTACTCTCTAACTAACTCCACTAATGGTACTACGTACCCTCTTACTCTCTAACTAACTCCACTAACGGTACTACATACCCTCTTACTACTAACTAACTCCACTAACGGTACTACATACCCTCTTACTCTCTAACTAACTCCGCTAACGGTACTACATACCCCCTTACTACTAACTCTTATTAACTCTTACTAACTCTTACTAACTCTTACTAACTCTTACTAACTTTTACTAACTCTTACTAACTCTTACTAACTTCTATCTGCCTACTTACTTACTACTACGTACTATCTACTATTACTTTCCTTTCTCTTTCTAACTTTCTAACTTTCTTTCAATTATTTTATTATTTTATTTTTATTTTTTTTATATTTATATATTTATATATATATATTTTTATATTTTTGTGGGAAGGGCGTCTCGCCCTCAATCCCACCCCCCTCAGTCCAATACTTGGACGACTAAACTCTATGGTGCCCCTTCTAGCAGAAAACACTTCCCTACAGCCCTCCTGTAGGTCTTCCTATCTTTCGCTCCTATCTTACCCCCTATCCGTACTTCCACCGATCAGACTCTTCCGTCCTCGTCGGGGTAAGTTACTACTACTCTTGCTAGCCTCCACTGATTGTTGATGATTGTGTCGTCAGTGACGATCACTAAATCACCTTTCCTTAACTCTCTAGTGGTATTTTTCCACTTACTCCTTATGCGTAATGTGGGTAGGTATTCCTCGACCCACCTCCTCTAGTACTCTGCGCTTATCGCCTTGGCGACTTTCCAACTCTGTCGGGAGTGCATGTCATCTGGGTCTACACCCTGCATGTCGATGGTCGCCGGCCTTTCCATCAGAAAATGGCTAGGTGTTAGCACATCTAGTGATTCTGGGTCGTCATTTTCTGGATATAGCGGTCTGCTATTGATGATGCCCTCACACTTGGCTAGCACTGTCCTTAGTATGTCCTCTGTCACCATGTGGGTGTTCATCAACTTCATCATAAGACGCTTGGAACTACCCACAAGTCTCTCGACGCATCCTAAAGTATGCGGCGCATACGGTGTCCTCCTTTCCCACTTCACCTGTCGTCTCCTCATGGCTGCCCTGACTTCTTCTCCTTCCAGGATGTCCAAGGCCTCCGCCAGCTCGTTCTCCGCCCCCACAAAGTTGCCTCCATTGTCGGAATAGATCACTGCGATCGTCCCACCTTTGCGGTCTCTGAATCTCTCTCAGGCATTGATGAATGCCGATGCAGTAGCATCTTGGGCGAGTTCTATTCCTACCGCCCTCGTGTTGTTACATACGAAGATGATGCCGTAGCATTTCTCCGTGTGTCGCATCACCTTGATCTTTATCGGCCCGAACATATCTACACCGCAGTGCGTGAATGGCGGGTCATGCTGTCTCACCCTACTGGCCGGTAATGGCGCCATCTCCTGTACGGCCGGCTCCTTTCTCGTCTGTCAGCAGGTCTGGCACTGCCCCACTACCACCTTCACCTTCTTTCTTAGCTGCGCGATCCAGAAGGTCCTCCATATCTCCGCGAGGGTCTGGTTGGTGCCTCCGTACAATATCGACTTGTGGGAGTCTCAAATGATCTGGTGGACTATCGGCGATCTGTTGGGAATGATAATGGGCTTTGGTGAGATGATAAGGCTGTTGTTGTTCAGCACTCTGGAATTCATCACCAGAATCCCATCATCATTGAGTTGTGGTGACAGCGTGATGAGCTCGCTGTCCCGATGAAGGTGTTGTTGTTTGCTGACCCGATCCACTTCGACGCCGTAGTTCTTTCTCTGTTTGTACCGTATCACGGCCTTAGCCACTCCCTCCAGATCGATGTTTGGTTTCCTCTTGGCATCCTTGCCAACTCCCTTGAGGAAATCCCCGAAGGCCCTCCAGTACGAGACCAACTTCTTGGTCTTGTACCAGCTGGAGCTGTAGCTGAGTAGCCTATCTGTCGGGTTATCGCATGCTTCTTCTAGGTTCGGTTGCACCTCCCTGACTTCCCTCACCATCTGACTATATATCTCTTCTCCATCTGAATCTTCTCCCTCTTCCCCTGGTGCTACTTCCTCTGAGACCGGGTCCACCTTCTTCATTGGTGGCCAGGCCGATCTATCGTTCAGGAACATGGCCCGTGTTGCCACAACACTTCCTTCTTTAAGAAAGTGTGGTGTGCCACGCCCCTCGATAACAAGTCTGCTGGGTTCTCGTCTGTTGGGCAGAGTGCCACCTTTCCAAGTCTGTCGTCGCCCTTATTTCGTCCACCCTATTTGCAACGAATATAGGGTATCTCATCTTCTCATTGTGCAGCCATCCAAGCACTACCATGGAGTCCGTCCAGTAGTGTGTTTCCACTATGATGGGAATAGTGTCCGTCAAGTAGGCTGTGGCTCTTACTCCTAATCTCGCAGCTGTCAACTCGAGTTTCGGGACCGATGCTGAATCTGGCGGCGTCGACTTTGCTTTGCTGAATGCAAGTCTGGGTTTATGAGCCCCCTTTCACTGTACTAGGTAGAGTGCCACTCCGTATGCTTCCAATGATGCATCGGAGAACATGTGTAAGTCCAGATCCGTCATGTCCCCATCCGGGAAATACATGCGTGGCATGCTGTACGTCCCCATCTGTTCTAAACTCCCCGTCCACTTACTCCACTGCTTGCTGATTTCTTCCGGGACCTCTGTATCCCACTCGTCCTTTAACTTATATACTTTCTTAAGTATCTGTTTCCCCATGACTAACAGTGGGGATGCTAGGCCTAAGGGATCGTATATCCTTGCTATATACGATACATAGCCCCTCTTTGTGTGGATCTCCGCACCCTCCTGACTCAGTTGGTATTTGAACTCGTCTGTCTCCCGGTTCCACACGATCCCCAGCGCCTTCTGCTGAGACTCTACTCTCTTGTCCGCCATGTCCTGTCCTTTGGCTGTTGTGGGGTTGTCCATGGTCAACTCTGGCCGCCTGTCCTCTATGGCTTTCATAAACTCTTCCAAGCTGGATTGAAACTTGGTCAGGTTAAATCCGGATCCTTTCAGGATGTCGCGAACCTCGCGCCCCGTGTCCAGTAATTCTTTAACCGTGTTTCCAGACTCCATCCCGTCATCTACATAGAAGCCGCATCGAATCATATCGATCGCTTTGGCACTATACTTCCCCTCTTTTCCCTCTACTGTATCTCTTACAGCCACAGTTGTCGTAAATGAGGACGACTTGGCCCCCATGTTCTGCACCACCATCTTGTACATCGGTATTGTCGATGGTTCCTCGTCGCCGTTGTACCATGGGAAGCGCTGGCTGTCGCTGTCCTCCTCCGTCACACGGACTTGGTTGAACATGCCTTCAATGTCGGAGGTGAAGGCGTGTCTCCCATTTCTAAATCTCAGTAGGACCTCAATTCCCGAGTTGTAGATATTGGGGCCCTCCAGCAGATAGTCGTTTAGGCACTTGCCATTGGTTTTAGCCGATGCGTCAACTACCATCCGCAATTTACCTTTTTTTTGGATCTAAAGCCACATGAAGTGGCAGGTAGTAGGTCCTGTCCGTGTTCGGTTTGTCGACCGGCAACTCCACGGCCCATCCTTTCTCGACATACTTCCTTATCGTCTTATGGATGTACTCATCCTTCTCGGAGCTCCGTTTCAGCGTTTGCTTTAGTTTACGAAGCCTCGTGTGTACCATCCCCTTGTTCTCCGGTAGTGGTAATTTTGGTTGTTTCCACACCATGCCTATGGTGTACCGCCCCTCGTCGCATCTCATCGACTCCTTCACACTTTGTACCACTTGTTTATCCTCTACCGAGGTTCCGACCCCGGTCTCCTTTAGTCCCTCAAAGTCCTGTCTCAGCAGTCTCCTAAGCTGCTCCTCCGCTCCTTCATCTTCCATCTCCCTCATAGTTCCCGCGAATATGCACCCTGATGTCTCCGACATCCTAAATGGAATCTTGGTTTTAATTGGGCCGCTTAACGTCCACCCGAATAGTGTTAGAATTGCCATCGGGTCACGCTGTCTGTCTTCGCCGAAGACCGTTTGCATTATCTCGTGGGCCATCGGGCAATCCATTCCCACTATAATGGATACCTTCCTGACGTCCACCTCCGGTATTGAGAAATCGATGTTGTCCAGGAATCTGTATTGTTCGACCTCGATGTTGGTTGGTCGCCTGGCGTTGATGTTGATCGATTCTATTACCTGGATGGGGTCGATGGTCGCCCCATAATCGCATCCTGGTGCTATCGCTGCTATCTTGCACCATCCCGTCCTCATCTCCAGGACCTCATCTTTGCTGGAGATGGTTGTTACCGCCATCCTACTTGGCCTCGTCTTTAGTCCTATCTCTTCGGCCACCCAATTCTCCACCAATGTGAAGGCTGCTCCACTGTCAAACAGCATCAACGTGGTTACTGATCGACTGCCTTCTCCTATCACCCTCACTGGCACTACCCCGAGTAGTACCGTTCCCCTTTTATTCGCCCCTACGGTGCTTGTCGCCATTGTCTGCCCTTTGCCTTGACCGAACTTAATTGGTGTTTCTTTGCATTGATCAGCTTTATGTCCGCCCGCCTCATATCGATGATAGATTCCAATCTTCCTTGCATATTCTACCTGATCTTGTTTGGGCAACGCTTGCCAATACCTGCAGTTCATGGTCTGATGAAGTGCGTTCGAATGCAATTGGCATTTGTTGTTTGGATTATAGCCATCCCTATACATCGCGCTGCGTATCGCACTCACGTTCGTACCTAGTTCCCTACTGTTCTTATTGTTTGGGTTTGGCCTACTGGGCATGTTGGGGTTATATTTGTTTGTGTTGTTATTTTGCCCCTGTCCACTCCATGGTGTGGCCCTACCCCCGGTTACATGTGGACTAGCAGTCCCCTGCGTCGCCACGTATGGCAGCGATTGTCTAAGCTTTGGTAATGCATTTGCTGTGTTGTGTTCTGGTTTCGGCCTGTTATATTCGGTCTTTGGCGCCCTCCCCAGACTATCCTCGCTATAGACTGGGTCCGTGATCAACTCTGCTTCGTAGTTGAGGAAGTTCGACATTTCCTCTAGGCCCAGTTCCGCACCCTTCTTCTCCTGGGTGGAGAAGGCAATCTTTCTCCATTTATTGCGCAGCCAGATTGGCAGTGCCTGCGCTATCGTGGTGATATTATTAGATGCGTTGAGTTCGTATGGCGCGTCTAGTGTCTTCAGCATGATTAATGCCTTCTCGACCTTGTTCGCAAACGTCTTTATGCTAACAGGGTTGTCTTGTAGGCCACCCGATGTTATACCCCTCAGGGTTTGCTGGATGATCTTGGCCGGGTGTCCGTATTCCCTGTCTAGGGCCCACCATGCAGTCGTGAAGCCACCCTTGATGCCCTGATACTGCCTCACGATGTCCTACGCTGGGCCTCCTGTATATACCTGTAGATATTTTAGGCACTCCGCCTGTGTCAGGTTCTTAGTTAATATCTCGTTGCTGTACATGCGCCGGAATTGCAGGTATTCTTCTGGCCTACTTCCATCGAATTTAAATGGCTCTACAGGTGGTAGCTCGATTCTGGTCTTTAGCGCATCGATAAGTGTCGCCATTCCCATTGCCTGTGCTTCCAATGGGTTCGAAGGATGCTGTACAGATTCTCCCATTGGGTGCGGCCCGCCCGTCCGGCCTGTTGACTTCCTTTGCGTCGGATATACCATTGGGGGTAGCGGCCCCCTCCATATTTCCATGTCGCAAGATCTATTCTCGTCCAGGGGGTTCGATGTTTTCATGAACTCGTGAACAATGATTTCACAGATGACACGATTATCAACAATCAATGGAGGCTGGCTAGGGTAGTGAAATGTCACCCCAGTGAAGACGGAAGAATCAGATCCGTGGAAGTGAGGATCGGAGGAAAGATAGGGGCCAAAGATAGGAAGACCTACAGGAGGGCGGTAGGGAAGTGTTGCCTATTGGAGGGGTTGCCTTAAAGTTTAGTCGTCCAATATATTGGACTGAGGGGGGTGGGAATGAGGGCGAAACGCCCTTCCCACACACTAAACAAAAAATAATTAAATAAAAATAAGTAGTAAAATAGTAGTACCAAGGTACACTTTTTAGGTAGACATTATGTACGTTTGATGGGTACCGATGTACCAACATACATAATATTTAGGTGTAGGTAGTTACAATTACGTACGTCGGGTGGGTACAAATGTACCAACGTACCTAGTTTACATACGCACCAAATGCCGGGGTCAATGGGACCAATATTAATACGTAATATGTACTACTGTGGGTAATGAGGGCGCCACGATGAATTACTTACATAGTAGTTGAGAAGTACGAAGAGTAATAGCACGTTTGTTGAGGTTGGGTAGTGAATACAGCACTGAAGAATAATTAAAAGTAAAGTTAAATTATAAGTAAATTGGCAATTAAAGGGGAATACTCATACGAAACATTGGCAGAACGCAGATAGGAGGTAGGCCATCACTGATTTAAACTAATTAAGACCGTACTTAATTATCTCTTGCCCTACTGAGCCTTTCTAAGGCACCACCAGTCTGGTGAGAGAGGAGAATCATGATGGCGGAGAAACTAGTGAAGGAGTTTATCATATTCCATGGAGAGGGGCGGATATATGGTCCCGGATGATGTGGAGAGAGTAGAGGATGACGGTGGGACTAGAAAGGGGTCAGGAGAGTCGAGTAGAACTATATTGCTGCACTTTAGATATTTTTCTGTTTGACCTAGCGACCTATGGTAAGAAGACCGGGCCAAAGTTGAACCGCCTACCGGATGCGATGCAGAAGCTAGTGAGGTCAAAGACTATGATCGAGATTGGATCGGCGATACGCGGCGACACGGAGAGGATTATTGGACCAGGGACCCTGAATCTTATGGACATGCAGGTAGTCTATATGGCTACGACGAAACCGGATGGATTAGGATTGGTGGATAACATCGGCGGCGATGGGTTGGTTGATGGGACTCGTGTGCCGCGGGCTGATGGATTGGAGCAGGTTCCGAGAGGAATATGGTGCGGGATTTGCGAATTCACTCAAGTGGGGGGTGAGACGGGGAGAGACGAGTTATATCACCGCCGAAAGGGGGCGATTAAGACAAGTCGTGTTGACGAAGTCAAGTACAACATTTTTCCAATTTGCTACTGGGACTGGGGACTAATTGACTAGAACAGGAGTACGAGACATTAGATGTATCCCATTTCTCAAGTGTGGCCGCACTAACGAGAATGGGGGAGCCCGACAGGAGCGTACAGAGAGTGAGAGCAAAGGGGGTTGATTACCCATCACGTCTTCGTAAACTGGGCCTACCAACGTTGGAATATCGGCGTCACCGCGCCGATATGATCCAGGTTTACAAACTACTGACGGGCCACGATAACGCGGACTATCGCACCTACTTCACACTGCATCCCTCTAGTCGCCGCGGCCACTCTCTGAAGTTATTTAAACCTCGGGCGCGTCTTGCGCTATGTAACGAGACCTTTAGTGTTCGCGCTTTTGAAGACCTTTAGCAGTTTAACCTGCCAAAATTTATATGTCTTTTAGTTAATTAACACACCTTTAGCATACGACAATATTTTATGCTAATAAACAAAACATTAGCCGAAGCCAGCCCATGCGCGATCATTCACCCGATGGATCTACACCCGGGAGGCTGAATTCGGATGCTTAGATTTTATTATTGCAGTGTAAGGTTGCAGTGTAAGCTTACTGTATTATTCGATTGATCGCTA